>VZTO01002950.1:101016-119949 GCA_013400615.1 Syrrhaptes paradoxus | reverse complement strand
GAGGAGACCTGGGAAATTCCTTGCAGCAGCTTGCAAAAAGCTAATAAAGTCACATGGATTTAGAGGGGGATTGGACAAAGAATAAAGTACCAAAGATATTATGTGTTTCAGGAAGTCTGTGAGCTGCAGTATGTTAGAACTCAATCTAGGGAACTATCATGTTGTGCTTGCTCTTCATTTACACACTTCCTTGCACCTTGCTGCTCAAACTAAGGCAGTCCTTGCATCCATTTCCGTTTTTAAATGATTACAGAAAGCAGTTTCTTGGTTTGTCACCCATGTAGTAACATCAGAGTGGTATCCAATGGAAATGTTAATTTCCAGGATGCTCAAAAATCAAAAAATAACACACTGCTACTTAATGCAAGGACCTCAAGAAACCAAATGGATTAATCAGGTTTTTTCTGTTTATGGGGAAGCATTGGCGAGCACAGTACTTTGCAGACAGAATAATTTCTCATCCTGTGCATCTTCAAAACAGAATGTAGACAAGGAAGGCAGTCCACATGAAGCAGAATAACCTAGTGCTTGGCAATGCCTTCCAAGGACACTTTTGTTGTATATCCCAAACTGCAGAAATAAATAGAGTGAACTCTCATGGAGGAAAGGATAACCAAAGTAGGAAGAGTGTTAAAAGGCTAAGCAAAAAGAATATCCAAGGCACCCTGAGAACATTGACAAAGAACTTCAGGGAAGAATCAGGAGAAATTTTTTTCAATAGGGCTGGCTCAAGGAAACATCATTGTAAGTGGAAACATGGCTTTCATTTGCTGAGATGAGAGAAAACTGAAAGAGAACTTTTAGCTCCTGGTTCTTCCAAAAATTCCTGAAAAAATCCCACAGTTAAACAGGTGCAAATAAAAGGTGTGCCTGGAGGCCTCTCAGTTCAATAGCTCTCAAGAAACTGAACTGGCCTATCTAATTTATTAGCCTATTAACCCCAAGAAACAAACTTTATGGAGCCCTAGCAAACAGCAACCACTAAGAGAGAGTCTTTGCTTACATACTGCATTTGCACCNTGCACAGCTTTTGCTTCACCTGTTAAACTGCCTTTATCTCAACACATGAGTTTTCTCAGTGTTACCCTTTTGATTCTTTTTTCCCTCTCACTAGGGGGAAGTGAGGGAGTGGTTGTGTTGGGCTGAGCTGCCTGACAGGGTTGACCCTGGTATTCCACCACATATATCTCTGCATGAATACTGTGTACTGTACTTGTCCCTCTCTCCCATACCAAAAAGGAGCTGAGAAAATATATCAGAGAAGCAAAACAACAATGAAGCCAATTACAGAAGTTGCCTGAATCCAGTTTCAGAATGGTTCCCATTACAAGGAACAACTGAAATTACTAGTCTTATATCCAGAGTCCAGCTGAGGGTGCATTGCAACAGAGATCTTTGAAACTGTGAAGTGAACAAGGAACAAACTCAAACTGATGAATCAGCAGCAGGTTAAAAGTAAGCATGGCAGAAACACTCCCTGTGAAGGAGGAGACCTGGGAAATTCCTTGCAGCAGCTTGCAAAAAGCTAATAAAGTCACATGGATTTAGAGGGGGATTGGACAAAGAATAAAGTACCAAAGATATTATGTGTTTCAGGAAGTCTGTGAGCTGCAATATGTTAGAACTCAATCTAGGGAACTATCATGTTGTGCTTGCTCTTCATTTACACACTGCCTTGCACCTTGCTGCTCAAACTAAGGCAGTCCTTGCATCCATTTCCGTTTTTAAATGATTACAGAAAGCAGTTTCTTGGTTTGTCACCCATGTAGTAACATCAGAGTGGTATCCAATGGAAATGTTAATTTCCAGGATGCTCAAAAATCAAAAAAACTGCTACTTAATGCAAGGACCTCAAGAAACCAAATGGATTAATCAGGTTTTTTCTGTTTATGGGGAAGCATTGGCGAGCACAGTACTTTGCAGACAGAATAATTTCTCATCCTGTGGATCTTCAAAACAGAATGTAGACAAGGAAGGCAGTCCACATGAAGCAGAATAACCTAGTGCTTGGCAATGCCTTCCAAGGACACTTTTGTTGTATATCCCAAACTGCAGAAATAAATAGAGTGAACTCTCATGGAGGAAAGGATAACCAAAGTAGGGAGAGTGTTAAAAGGCTAAGCAAAAAGAATATCCAAGGCACCCTGAGAACATTGACAAAGAACTTCAGGGAAGAATCAGGAGAAATTTTTGTCAATAGGGCTGGGTCAAGGAAACATCATTGTAAGTGGAAACATGGCTTTCATTTGCTGAGATGAGAGAAAACTGAAAGAGAACTTTTAGCTCCTGGTTCTTCCAAAAATTCCTGAAAAAATCCCACAGTTAAACAGGTGCAAATAAAAGGTGTGCCTGGAGGCCTCTCAGTTCAATAGCTCTCAAGAAACTGAACTGGCCTATCTAATTTATTAGCCTATTAACCCCAAGAAACAAACTTTATGGAGCCCTAGCAAACAGCAACCACTAAGAGAGAGTCTTTGCTTACATACTGCATTTGCACCCAAGGCCTCCCAGATTCTTACGTCAGGTTTACATTGGATGCATGAAGAGCAACAACTGCCTTCCTCTCCCCAAATCCCAGCTACAAGAAGCACAAAGATCCCTCTGTGCAACAGAAAGACTCTTACCTGCAAAGAAGACTCCTGAAGACAGATGAGAGAAGCAAACTGTGACTGCTGCTTGATAAGCAGGCATCACCTTAAATCACATTAATTAGTTTAATTTAGAGTTGCGCCGAATGCTACACAGTGGCATGATTGCAGTATTGTAGTGCACACTAAATGGGAAATTCCAGCTAGTTGCTAGTGGGCATATTTTCATTCCTGTTCATCATAGATCTGAGTGGATAAAAAGTGTTGCCATTTCTCTGACTATAGCTGAGTACCCAGGCTAATGTGTTAAATAAACAAAAGTGGAAGTCATGGCACAGGAAAGAGCATGATCGAGAAAACATAAAATAGGAATGGGCAAAATGTTCAATTGGCTTAAAACAAGAGTACTTAGACCCTGTAGCCCACAACAAGCCTGGAGACTGACCACGAGTTAGTGTAAAACAGAGATTCAGATGGATTTGGAATCTTGAATATTTGTGTATTCATTGTTTTGATATCGAATCAAACTGTATTTCATATGGAACCTTCTAAATCCATAAGAACAGCATAAACATTGGAAGAGTGGAATTTCTTTGTCCCATCTTTCAACTGATTAACCTGGAAGATTGTCAAGGCTGAAAGTTAGAGTGAAATAAATTTGGATTTGAATTATGAGCACAACAGCTTCTCTAGGCTATTTCTGTGCTTTTCCTACACTGAGAGTGTTGCGGGAGTGACAGTTTAGACTGCTCTAAAACCACACAAATGGGCTCTCAGTGTGGGATGAAGCATCCCTTTGGAGAGCTAATTGAAAGAAGCAGTTCCACAGTAGCTGTTCAAGGCCAGATCTCTACTGGAGACAGTTTGGCCAAAAAACTGTTGACACAGCAGCCAATATCCAAACCAGCTGCTTGAGCCAGCCTCTGGCACACCCTACTCTCTGCCTTGCTCAGGCTCAAATAGAGAAACCCCAGATCCCCATGTGGCACAGTGGGTCCCCATGCTGCATCCCTGCACTCCTGGCACACAGCTGCTTCTGGAAATGTAGCAAGCTGGGGGTTGTTTTCAGTGTATGGAGAAGTCCTAGAATGAATCTCAAACCCATAATTTTTATATATAGGTTGACAATGGAATGATTTGAGAGATAGTATCTATTGTTAGATCAGGCTGCATAGCTGAAAATTGTTTAAAAAGGAGAAGTAAATCTACACGTGTTCAGAGATTTTGTTGATCAGCTGGATTCTTGCAAAGCTTGCAAATTGGGTGCTGTTTGTACTGATTTAAACTTATTTTGTCACATTAGAACTATCTCTCTTTGTGAGAATGAGTGTCCTCTTCCTTCCAGTGTGGCCAGGACAGTTAGCTACATCTATGCAGAATGATCAGGGTATTTTGTCTGAAAATCTCCTTTTAAAGGTTGCTTATGGATAAGCAAAAAATAATATGGTGGGGAAAGGAAGAATATTGCCCCACATGCGAATTATTTTTTTCCCGGCTCAGAATTCAGGCCCTTCAATTTAGAGTGATGTGTAATGTCATATCCATCTAAAAACAGATAATATAAACCCATGGCAGGTGTGTTGGAACTCAATGATCTTTAAGGTCCCTTCTAATCCAAACCATTCAATGATTCTGTGATGATTCTATGACTAGGTGGTCTTTAAATTTTCTGTGTAAATTAGATCAGACTTGATCTGGAATTCACTGACACAGGCGGCAAACTCTAAAATGCTCTTTTCATCCAGACATTGTTGAGAGGAGAACTTCACTCAACTTATTTTCACTGTTTGGGCCAACAAAAATGTCAGAAGAAGGAGGATGCAAAAAAAAACTCATGAGGTCATATAATTTTTTCATTCTAATAATTTAAGATACTGATGATAGAGGTAGCAGCTATTTTAAGAATACACATTTCCATCTATGCCTTTCCAGAACTAGTTTTTTTTTACTGCACCTGACAGTCTTTGCAGTGCTCCCCACAAACTATAAATGTAATTAATTGATTGTGGACTGTATTAAACTACTCCAGCAACGGACATCACATGTGCAGCTGTCAGCTGCAAAACTCAGTTCTGTCCCTCAGAGCTTTGTCTTCCACATTTACATTATTCTGCACCTGGAAGACATTTTTCACCATTACCAGACACATATAAATAGTAGCTTGAAAGCAGAAATAAACATACAGAGGGGCTAGTCATTAAGACTCAAGCCTTGATTACAGACAGTGCTCAGCATCAGACAGCACTAGACATACAGCAAAGGATTACTTTCTCTTCCATTTTATTAATTCTGTGAAAGTTTGCAAGTCCTCTGCCTAAAATCAGTTAAGTCTCAAATTTTCACTTCTATAACTCATTCAATTACAACCAAAAGTTTCCTACTCTATGACTGGACCTGTTCCTCATGAGAAAGTGATCATCACACACAAATACATTGCTCTGCATTCTGCCCAGTGGACTACACTGACACCATTTGCATATGTAGGTGTAGCATTGCGAGTGTCAAAGTTTTACCATTTGATTAGCAGCTGAAAATGTATCACAGCAATTCAGTCAGATTGTACCTGCTGTCAGAAACAGGTGAATGAATGGGTGACAATGGATGACAGTATTTTTCTTTTCTTGCATACTGATGATCATCGAGCATAAAATCACAAGTTTTGGTTAATCTGGGAGTTCTGAAAGTCTACTGAAACCTGCTTTAAATGAATGCTCAAGAGACAAGGAGTAACCAACCCTTTGTGGACCCAATTGCCTAAGAACAAGGGACCAAAACTAGGGATAAATAAGCAAGAAAAAATGTTTTAAACAACAATTTAAAAAATCTTTAAAAATAGTGGAACTCTTTACCCTGTTTAGTTAATGCTTTTTGGCACTGATTCATAGCCCAGTCTCCTCCGTCAGCACTAATATTTAAACTAATATAATTCATTAAACTATGGGTAAAAGCTGAGGAATGTACATTATTTAGACCAGAATACTCATTCAAATATTTTTCACACAGAGATTGTTTTATGCCCTGACATGGCCTGCCTTGAATCTTAAAACTGTTTTCCATCCGTTTTGTTCTAAATTTGCAGTGTCTTCCTCTCTTTATTATTTTATTCTTATTATGGAACCATGTTATTTGTTGAAAAAAATACTAACCCTAATTTGCTTTTAAAGTAATTTTCCTTTTAAACAGAGATATTATTTAGAAGTGGTTATATTTCAAGGTCTCATATCTTAATCCAATCTACTGGTTTAAAAATTGTCGTGTTCAGCACAACACCTAGCTCATGTTTTTCAAAGTGCTTCAAACACTATTAGAACTTTTAAGTATGCCATGCTTACTAAAATAGGCACATTTCTTTACATAATTCTTAACCTGTTCATATATCCTACACCATCTTGCTGTCCAAAAACCATACTTGAATTTATATATGCACCCCTACATTCAATATAGCAAGAAGCCCATTTGCAACTTATCAACTCAATTTTTAAAATGGCTCAGCACTGTTATTCTCCTTTTATAGACAGTGAAATATGGTCAGAAGGTACGGTGTCATAACTGGTAAAGTCAAAGTAAATTTGTACTCTCCATGAGTGGAGGACTCCATTTCTGTTTTTTATGGAGTAGCTAACTCATCAGCTGAAAAGTACCAAGTAGCCAAGAAAAGTACTTGAAATAAATAAAAATTGAGACAGGAAGTATCTTTTTAGTATATATTAGTGCTTTAAACAATGAAATCTCTAAGAGAGAGAGATTCCCCAAGGGCTCACAGCATACAAACCAGATCCCATGATACACACAGCTGCTGTGCCTGGGTTTGTATATCAGCTGTACTATGCAAACATTACCACAGCATAAATGTTTAATAATGGAGTGAGACAGCATGATTGATAAAACTAGAAAGCAAATCCAGTCGTGTATTGACTGCACTATTCCTGTTCCCCTGCAACCTAACTCTGGGACTTAATAAAACAAAAGGACTACATTAAATTTGCACTGACAACAAAAAAACAAAGCAGGGTTCTTTTAGTGATTCCAGGAACCATCTGTAAAGGTTTGTTGGCTTAGAGCAGCAGTAAGCCAAAATCTTTGTGGACAAAATGTGTGATGATGTAACGTGGTCATCTCAAATGCAAGATTATAAAAACTTTATAGCACACCACACTTTGCAAGGCACTATAAAGATTTTATAGCCATGCATTTGGAATGAGTGCTTTCCTCATGAGTGATGGAGCCACCAGTGAATTATGCAAGTTTTTGCCAGAGGAGTGGCATAGAATATAAACCATCTCCTGTAGTGATTTGGGGATGGACCCTTTCAGATTCCCTTTTACTTTTTTTTTTTTTTTTGTTCCCTGTTGGAAGAGCAGTGATTGGAGACAATGCTATACAAGATGTGTCAGAACTAATTTCCATCAACAACACCATTCAGTAGCCATTTCTGTAATGAAGTACTGCCAGTTCAGTTTGTACAGTTGAATGTGACTTACTTAATAGCTGGTGCTATTGCCATTGCCACAGATGTGATGGGCATGTTCTCTGGACAAGTAAGGAAGACAGCAGTGGCCACTGTCCCAGCAGACTTAACATCCCTTTTCTTCTGTAGTCTCTGCACCTCTGTGAGCACATTGCAGAATGAAGCCTAAACCACTCCTCTGCAGTCCTTTTAACAAGCTCTGTGCTTTGTGGGTTTTCTGTATATCAAGTTATCCAGCTAATATGTAGCACAGCCCTTATGATAAAGTTGCCCCTGTACAAATCTGGGCTCCATAGCTACACAGTGAACTTAATAGAAGGCAGTTAGTCTTTGCTGCCTTCCTCACCTTACACTGGGCAATGTTATTCAACAGCCAATTCCACAGAGAACTACTTGAAAGGAAATGCTGCTAAATATACCCAGGAATTCATCTCACATGTTAGAAGGGAGCCTGGACCCACCTTCAAAGAAGTTCTTAGGAAGTTAGCCAGTCTGGAGGCCACCATGGAGGGTCTGCAGCTGATTATTTGACAAACAAAACTAAACATCTAGAATTCAAAGGAAGCATGATTTTCTGAAATTACTTCATTTATTCTTTTATACTTGTATTTGTCTCTCTTGTACACAAGCATATTGGTGGACTTCTCTGGGGGCCAGAATTCAGGATGCATTTTGCTGTTTCTTCCATGCATCCTTAAGTACAGACAATTTGGCAAAGAACTAGTCAGCACATGCTAGTCTAGTTGGCCACCCTGCGTGAGGAAAGTCATCAGCCAGACAAGGTCTACCACACCCTTTTTTTTCAAAAATGGGGTTTACTTGATTTTTAAGAGTTTTGTATTCTTTCTTTTCCACCATCTGGTCAAACTATCACCCAATAAAGAAATACTATTTTGAATTGCATGAACTTCCTGTCATTTCACTCTCTTTGACTGCTGAACTACTAAAGCTGGGACCTGCTACCCATTTTACTATTGCTGAATATTGGGGATTTGGTTTGTGAAAACAACTATTTGAAAATGATAGTGCAGCATGCACACTTTTGATACATCTATACTATATTTGTTGGTGTATGCATATATGTATAAAAGATATTTTAGTGCTTCAAGTAAGGAAATAAAGTGCAGAATAGTTTGAATAGCAAATGTTTGTCAACCTATGGAGAGATGGGAGGGTGTATTCATCAAGTAAGGTGTATATTCTGTGACAATATTAGCAGGAACTACAAAAGAGTACAGAAAGACTACAAAAGAACAAGAATAACAGGAAAAACAAGACCAAGTAGTTCATATTGATCAAAAATGGCATGCAAAATATGAGAAAAAAAACAAAGCAAATTGGTTAAGATTTTATCATATGGGAAATATTCTTCTGCGGAGTACATTTTTGATCTGAAAAAGACTACTCAAAAAATTATGACATTTTCCCCCACAGACCTGCACCCTGTGTGTTCTGCTTTAGAGAGGAAAAAACAAAAATTTCTGCTTTCCACCTTTGTTCACATACCAAAAGCAGCAAAAAAACCCAGGGAGCTGATTTGTATTTCCTGTTGTCGTGCATCAACAGAGCTGTTTAACAGGTTCCAGTCATCTGAACAAAACTGCAGAAAACATAGAGCTTTACAGGTGGCAGTGAAGGTCCAGTTCAAAGACAGTAGACTTGCTATGGTAAAACTGAAGGTTTAGTTTGGCCCGTTGAAGTCTCTGTTACTGACAATTACATGGGAGAAGAAAAGAATCCAATGTGAACTTCAAGCCCAGGTTATGTTCACGGGGGCTGACAGGCAGGAACAAAATTGAGTGTCTTTTTCATTGATCACAAAAGACATTTGATATGGAAATAATTTAGAGATGATAGGCACACAACTCCACAGTGCCATTCTTAGAAGAGTTTTTCAGCACAGAACTTCACTTTAAACTACTGCCAGATAATCAAAGGATTTGGGAGCTTCAGATGATACTACTACTACCTGATGCTATTCCCTTTCTGCCAGAGACCATCAATTTGTGTCACTGAAGAGGAGGAAAAGCAAACAAACAAGAGCAGACAGATCAAAAGTTGAACAAATTGCTCTCTCTTTTCACCCAGTGGCATGATTTAAGAGGGACCCGCAGCATCTGACTTCACAAAATAAGGTTAGTGAAGTCCAGAGCCACCCGCACTGGCAATGTATGGCTCATCAAATGCTTTGGGAGGTGTTCCTGAAAACTGCAGGTGTGTCTTGTGCAGAACTGGAACCAGTGCTTTGTGCCTCACCTTGGATGCTTTCCTGAATGTCTAACCTCACCACAACCTCCAAAATGAAAGCTTCAGCAGTGGGAGACAACTCAATCAGAGATGAAGAAGCAATGTTGGCGGAAGATGTCCATTAATCACTAGTCATATGGCTTTCAGAACTGCATATGGGCTGTGCATGGGTCTTATTTGTCAGAGACTAGTGTAAAAAGGGGGAGACTCTTTCATACAGTTCATTATGGCCTTAGCAGCACCAAAGCCAATTCAAAAAGGGGAGCCAGCACATGGGTTAATTGAGCAAGACAGTATTTAGAAACATAGTTGGAGAGCAAAGGATGGAAGGACACAGAGTCTTTCAAAGAGGCCCAGGAAAGTCAGTCAGGCTCTCACACCCATACAGACACCCTTTCTCAGCAGCTGGCAGTTGTTTCTGCTCTGCCGCTTTGAGGGAAGCTTATATAGCCTTGCTCGCAGTGAAGCGTGAGATTAGATTAGACAAAATATTCACATGGTTGTTTCAAAAACCTTTCTCTATTGCTCTTCCCTATTGCTAAATGGCAATGGCTCTGTATGAAGAAGGATGCTGGTCAAATATCACAGTGTTTCAGAAGCGAGGAATTGAAGGTGCCTGAAACCTAGTTGGAAGTGTAGGATGCAAGGAACTCACTGAGGTACAGCAGTAACCTTACATGCTTGTCCTGGAGATGAAAGCAAAGGGCCTTGTTTGGATTGGATTTTTACCTTAGCACAACTAGAGTGCCAGTTAAAAAATCCCACATTTTCAGGTGTGCAGACAAGCCTACAGAAAGGCAACAGAAATACAATACTGAAATCATAAACATGTCCAAGAGGCTCTTCTACAGAAATGAACATGGTAGTAAATCAATCATCTCTAGGTGCCCAAGCATACATACAAAGACAGGAGGTGAGAGGAGCAGGCATGCCAATGCCCAGGGACTTGGTCCCCAGTGAACTTTTTTTTTTTTTAATGGACATTTATCATTTAGTACAAGGCTGCTTTTCAAGACCTGTTGAGTATTAAAAAACCCACAGTTATCCACTGCTCATTACCGTGCTTTTATCAGTACATGACTTAACATGGAACACCTCTGGCTTGCCACTGGGGGTCTGCAAATGCTGTAAAATACACAGAGCAAATTAAGCACAACACTTAAAGAGACTGACTATTTCAAAAAAAAATAAATGTTAGGTGCTTTGATTGTTCAAATTCTGTCTTCTGTCATCAGAGTGCTGGTTAAAACTAAAGCTCTGAGCTCTGCAGTGGGATTGGTGGTATTCAGTGTGAGCCTTCCTTGATGTTCAAGGTGGACAACTTGCTGACCTGCAGTGCAGACCTCTGCTTTTCCACTATCCTTGCATATTGCTTTAAACTGATAATTTCTCTGATAACATCCTGTTTACCTTGCCAGCTGAGCAGAGGTGTAGCTTTGCCATTCAGAAATATGCACTTAGAAGACAGAAGATTGTCAGTACAAAAGGGAGTAGGTGAATTGTGAGTACAAAAGGGAAAAGGTGTGGAATCCAAATTTAAAAACTTCTGTAAGTATTCTTATTAATTTCATGACTTAAACCAATGTGTTTTCTTCTCCCATAAACAAAGTCAAATTAAAATACTGCTAAACTTACTTGAGCAGGTCTAACATACATGTTCTACCTTCTCATTGTACAAGACAGAGAACTGAAAAAGATTAGAAAGATGAGAAAGAGTTAACTATGTGTTGACAAGCTGAGTGATGCCACAGTTAGGACACAATTGCATCCCAACACTTCAAACTAGCCTATGAAATGCAGATCTTGTACTGAGTCTAGATTTGAGATGTGGCAGGTTTGGGATGCATTCTCTCCCTTTTGGAGGACATGGTGCAGAAAGAGTTTTGGAGGATAACACAAGGGCAAATAAGAAAAGCAAGTAAATTCTTTTTAAAATCAAATGAAAGTTACCTCTGTTAATGGAAAATCCCCCAAATGGAAGGGGTAGAAGCCTCTTTATTTGAGCCAGTTAATCTGTTTAAGACTGATGTTCAACAGTTATAATCTTGCATTGACAAAGCAATGGGCTATGTGACCCAAAGCTTTTCTGTTTAATATGGGCCAGTTTTTTCCCTCCACTCACTAGTATAAATATCCTGAAATTTCAAATTGACATTGTTCTAACTGAGGAGAAGGGGACCCTGTAAGCCGATCAGCTGAGATTCTCCTAGAGAGGAGTTTTACCTTGGGCTCACCTCACCCTTCTACACCAAAGTGTCACCCTCCCAGCCTGTCCCTCATCAGCTTCAAGCGACAGGGACAAACCCCTCCAGTGCCTCCAGGCAGATGGTCCTGAGCTCCCCCCAGGTTGCTGGAATTAACATAGCTCTCCAAATATCCACATATTACATAAGATAACCCAAATTTGCAGTGGAGTACCAAAGGTGAATTTCAATTTGCCTGACGCACTTCCTCACCATAAATAAAAAAACTTTCTGTTTGGTCCTGTGATCCCTCAGAGGTACAAATACAGATATTCATTCCAGTGTTTCAACAATATTTCTTTATGAAAGAGAAACTTCTTCATCTCTTACTTAACATCAGTAGGTGCTGGGCATTTTCATTTGCAAAAATCTCTATATTCATTTTGAAATTAAATATCCTATGAAAACAAAAAATCATGGGCACAAAATCGAACAAAAGAGAATAAAATAGAAGTTTTCATTGGCCGCCTATCCTTCTAATATGGCAAATCACCCTAAAGTGTAGAGAACCGATCAGTAACAACATTAAAGAAATGTAGTTCGCATTTCAAATACTACCAACCGAGACAGAAAATATAACCTAGGACGTGTGGGCTTTTCCTGTTTTTCTGTTGAAAAGTATCATGAGATTTTTAGCTTCCACCCAGTTCCAACTCATAAACGAACAGATAAAGTGATTCATCTTGCTGTCTTATCCGAAGGAAAACATTTCCTAACAAATCACAGAGCCAAAGATGAAAACCCTGAGGCTATATCTATATCTATGCTAGTAAAAGAAACATGCCAGAGACAGTTTTCTGGCTCTGAGATGAACTGGCACAATGCGGCCATGTCTCTTCTACTACGTTCTCTTGCTTCCAAAACAAGGTCATCCAAACTGCCATAGCAAATACGGTCCCTGGAGTGTGCTAAACCCCACACTGTGCCTGGAAACTGAGAAAAAGCTAGTTATTCTGGGTGAAAAGAGTGCCAGGGACTATTCCAGCAAGTGCCTTAGAACGTTGTGGTGTTGTTTAATTCAATAGCACAGGTGCAGTCTAAGTCTCAATTATCAGAGCTAGATTTAAATCTGTAGCAGTAACAGCAAGGCAAAGAGTTAGATCTGGGACTTTTATATACAGGAGCATCTTTAAACTGAGTGTCTGACTCATTATGAAAAGGAGACTCACTGTGAAAGTCTCAGTAGGATTAAAAATCCTGACGTTTGAGAGATGCTCAGATCTAGGTTATCTGGGTCTGACATTATGGCTAAAGCACATGTCAAACTGAAATAGTCTGCTGACATCAGTCTTGAGTAATGAGTATGAAGTACTTTCCCCCTGTAACCACAACTGTAAATATTAATGTTAAGAGACTATTTTTACAGTGTTGCTTTGGTACAATGAACCAATACAGAATTTATTGTACCTGGAGAACTGCCTCTGAAAATTTTACAAGAAGCGTGAAACTGACCCTAAATAGCCACCACCACGTCCTTGTATCCTGGTCTGCTAGATTACAGGGGTAGACCGAAGCACATATCGCCAGTACAGGTTTATTGCAAACTGCATCTGATTAGGTAGTCCAGTCTACATCTAAACATTTAATCAAATGCTGAGCAAAATATCAAAGAGAATTAGAGATGTATAGCTCTGAAAGGAAGTGCAGGTCTCTTTCCTCTTTGCATCCTGTGATCCCCAATTCCTTTTAAAGCAGTAGGAATTCCAGAAGACTCTTGCTACCAACAAGCGCTGGTTTTGTCTGCACTCCTGAGCTTCAAAAACAAACCACTCTCAAAGTTCAAACTCTACACGGTCCTTAGAAATCTGTGTATTCACCATGCTTTTACAGTTAAACTACTCAATGGGCAAAGCACTTTACTCAGCTACACAAGAGAAAAGTAACTCAGACAGGGTAAGTAACCAGGAGCAAAGTGAATGATGGAGCACGGCAGCTAAGCACAGTTCCAGTCAGGGCACTGGATTGTTTTTGCCTCTCCCAAGCCCTGTGGCTCCCCTTAATCCCAGGGATGCAGCTACAGCTCATATTGCTCCCACAGCTGTTGCAGTCATGGGCGTCATCCTTGAAACTCCTTCTTCTGCAAAAGGTTATGCAGGAGCAAAAGGCAGCAAGGCCATCTGTTTCTCCCTTGGGAAGAATGCAATCTCACTTCTTAATGCAGTAGCATTAGCATAATCTTTTAGAGAGGACTGTCAATAAGGATAGAAGCAAGCACCCTGCCCAAGCCGATGTTATGCAAAGTAAAGCTAGCGTCCATGTGATAAAAAGCCCAGAGGCAGAACACTGGCTGAAGGACAGACCAAGGTCTCAAGAGCACAGCAGCTGGAAAGCTTAGGACAAGTCTCATAAAAGTTCTTCTCATTCACCAGGATATTTGAATTAGGGACACATTGCCTGGCTTTTTTTTTTTTTCTCTGCCTATTTGCACTATAAATCCAAAGTCTGAAATTTTGAACAGCTACTTGACGTGTCTGTTTTAAGCAATGTCACCTCAATGGAGTTCCTTTGGCTTTGGTTGTTTACCAAAGCTCTGACCCTTGAACTTTATTTCCTTACTAATCTTATCTTTTACAGAACTCTGGGAGGCTGACATATGGATCAGTGTCACCAGCGTGACTGAACACTGTAAACTTAATAATCCAGTCTGTGTTTTTACATATTTACATAGAGAAGTGAAGCAAATGAAGGAGAATAATCAGTGTTTGATCTTAAAGGACAGGAGACTTTGATGTCCTGATTTTGCTAGATGGAGTCCTACTTTCTCTAACAGTCTCCATAATGCGAAATCCTAGAAGTGATAGAATAAACATTATCTGAAAGATAAATGGATTGTCTGTTTAAGGCAATGGCTGTACCCTGGGCTAAATATAAACTTGGTAACAAAAGTCTGAGAAGTTATTTACTCAAATAAAAGTTATTGGCAGGTTAAAGTATGTATCTTTAAGCTTTTTCTTTAATCTGAAATATTTCTGTCCCTAAATATGCCTCCTCTGCTTCTGCTTCACAAACATGAACATAATCTTGTTTCTGATAAACAGCTGATAAAAGCAGCAGAAAGAGAGAAAAATTTAGGACTGGTAGTACAGAGGAATAAGGCAACATTATGCCTTCTTCCTGTCCCTGTTCCTATAGACCTAATTTCTGTTCTCTTCCCATTTATGGAAGGTTAAAATGAGAAAAGTCAACACCCATCGCCAAAAATAAAGTGTCAAGAAAGCAGTGGAAGGTCTCTCTATGTTTGTAAGAAATTCAGACTAAGCAGTCAAGGTGGGAGGGCAAGGAGGTACTTTCCTCCAAGGCAAACCTTAAATGTCAATATAGATTATCAGTTAAAACTGTTATTTTGTGTTCGTTCCTATGCCAAAAAATTCAAGCACAATCTTAATTATAGTAACAAAAATACAGATAAAGGATAGATTTTCCAGTGTTATTTTCTTCAGGGGATTGGTGCGAGCAGTATAAGCAATTTCCCTTTGCTGATAAATCTGCACCTACATTAGAACATTTTGTCAGTATGGTTATAACAGGAAACCTTTCCCAGTGCTGGGTAAGACCTAGTTTGGATATCAGAGGATTGTGCAAATCATTGCCATCCATTGGGTTTTATAATTTCTTTCCTAGAGAATTTCCCCCTATTCATTAATACCTCTTTCTGATTGCTACCAGAAACAGTGCTTCCACTGTCCACCTCCACAGTTCTTCTCTATTTTTCTCACCATGTGAGAAAATGTCTCCCAGCCCCAAAACCCACAAGCTACTTCCTTGTAAATCTTCCTTAATTTCATGAGAGCAATACAGTGTGACAGCAAAGGAAAAGGACATAGAAACTAAGAGCATGCAAAATGCCAAGCTTACATCTTCATCCAAAACTACAAAAGAGCTTTGGGTTTGGGTCTATTTTTCAAAAAGCTCCCACCTTCAGCTTTTTAACTTCCATTTGATTTCCAGTGTTTTCCAGTGTTGGAAAAATACACAAGATCAGAGCCAACACAAAGCAAGAGCTGGTCCTAATGGCATGCTCGGCATGCTCAGTACTTTTGGAAACAGGAACTCCCGAGGTTTTGCAGTTAGCTTAGGTGGGTAGAAAACATATTCATGTTCTTTGGGTTTTCAAAACTGAATTTTCAATGTTTTTGACATGCAAGCTTTATCAAAATAGGTACCTTCATGTTTAACTGGAACACTAATTGACTCATATGCAGCTTTTTCATCATTATACAGGACTGCAGTGTTTACACCACTTTTGCTTTTAGAGACATACAGTCCTCCTACACTTCCATTACAGACATTAGTGTAAGTGTAAAATTAAATGCCTAGTTCTACCAAGTCAACACACATCCAATACACTGTTGGGCTTCAATTCCACAAACTTCTACACAACTAAGATAACCAGTTTCCTTGAATTATATGGAAGAAATTAGGTACTTAAAAACTTACCCCCGCATGTTTTCAGAACCAGGTTGTCAGCAACACACTAACATGTGCTCTTTATAGATTTTATAGGAAAGGAGATGGCCATTTATCAGGGACTTCTCCAGTGACAGGATGTCACTCATAGTATTTAATTTACAGTAATGTCTCCTTTCATGATCTGCTCTCCTCAGGGAGGCTTGTTCTGAATTTCTCATTAGTTTTAAACTAAGCCTCATGTGTTCAACAAAAGAACATCTTCCACTGTGCTTCTCATCCCTCCTCAGGATGTCCCTGCCCATGGTGGGGCACAAAGGATCCCAGCACCTTCCCTCCTGGCTGCAGCTGAGCCTGATGTGCCAGTGCAAACTTGTCCCTCCTGGGATGTGAACAATGACAGCCAGGTGCCACCACATATCCATCCCAGTGTCTGGCCACTGCTGAGAGCAGGATGTTGAGACAGCCAGACATGTCAGACACAGATTGACTGCTTTTGCCTACAGTTGGTGCTCCCGCACCACAGATGGTCGAAGAAGGGCTCACAGAGAAGTGGAGGGCTTGGTGACAATGATACTCTACAGATTCAGTCAGTTTTGCTGAGATAACTGAACAGTTGTTAATAGTTTACAGTATCAATACAATTCCCATGCAAAATACAAAGGAAAGCTTGTTCCTTGCCCTGGAAAGTTTTCTTTCAAATTAGTAATCAACAATGTAGTTAGGATACACTAAGGATATATTATAATGACATAGAGTAAAAAAAAAATTGCATTTAAATCAGGTGGTTTCTTAGGAGCCTCTTACCCAGTTGTGTCACTCGTATTTCATTCTTCAGCTTTTCTTGTATAATTTTTTTTTATGATTAGCAAGAGATTGATTCTTTCCAGAAACATCTAAAATGTTTCCATACTGCAGTGAAATTACCTGGTTTTAGATTATTACCTAGACTGAGCCATTGGTGTTGTGGTACAGACCACATGATCATAAAGAAGTAGTAGATGAGGCCTTCTTCAGGCTACTGGAAGAAGCCTCACACTCACAGGCCCTTGTCCTCATGAGGGACTTGAACCACCCCAACATTTGCTGGAGTGGCAGTACATCAGGAATCCAGGGGGTTTCTGGAGTGCATTGATAACTTCCTGACGTAGAAGAGGGTCTTTGGTGGACCCTGTGCGTGCACATGCTGGAGACCAATTGGCTGAAAAGCAGCTTTGCAGAGAAGAGCCTTGGGGTCCTGGCAGTCAACAAGCTGAACATGAGCTAGCAAAGTGCCCTCACAGCAAAGAAGTTTAACAACCTTCCAGGCTGCATGAAGAAAAGCATCACCAGCTAGCTGAGAGAGGTGTTCCTTCCCCTCTACTCAGCACTGGTGAGACACGTCTGGAGTACTAGGTCCAGTTCTGGGCTGCCCAGTACAAGAGACACACGGACATACTGGAGAGAGTCCAGTGAAGGGCGACAAAGGTGACTAAATGCCTGGAGCATCTGTCATACAAGGAGAGGCTGAGAGAGCTGGGCCTGGGAAAGAGAAGGCATAGGAGGATCTTATGTATAAGGTGTATAAATACCTGACAGGGAGCAGTAAAGGAAACAGAGCCAGACTCTTCTCAGTGGTGCCCAGTAAAAGGACATGAGTGAATGGGCACACACTGAAATACAAGGAAGCCTATTTAAAAATAAGAAAAAACTTCTTAATTGACCACTGAGTGATTAAACACTGGAACAGGCTACCCAGAGAGGTTGTAGAGTCATCATCCTTGGAAAGATTCAAAACCTGCCTGGACACAACCCTTACATGCTCTAGGTGACCCTGCCCTGAGCAGCAATTTTGGACTAAGCAATTTCCAGAGGTGCCTCCCAACATCAGCCTTTCTCTGTTTCTGTGAAATATCTTTATTTCAGTGCTCAGTGAGTAGGCTTCAATCATCAAGCCTTAGACACCCAGTTTGCACTGCCTTCAGTGTTCTAGATGTAAAGGTCAAAGTTCCTTCTCTAATCAATGGAAAGAGGCTAATGTTTCCAGGGGCGAATTTTATCTGCCTAAGCACATGGGGCATCTAAGTTAAAGCACAAGTTTGTTAGCCGAATTACATAGTCTGGAATTCACACATCGATTTTTCTGATGACCAAAGGCTACCACCCCAAATAACCTACTGAACAAGGCAACTTGACCAAAGTTCAAGTGTTGCGATTATTAGAGAGATATTGTTCAGATAACTGGAGCTAGTACAAAGGTCTCATCCATGACAGAGTTTATTACATCTTACTGCCATTTAGCTGATGCACTGTAATGTCTTACCTTAAGTAAAAATGCATGTGTTTGAGTCAGTTCTGAGTTTGGGGTTACATGATGCAGATGAGCCCATTGAATATTTGCTGTGGTCAAAAAGGAAGTCCAAGTCCCCATGCAAACACACATTCCTGCCTACATCATCTTTCCTGCTCCCACCACGCTACCTCTAGAGTGCATCTGAACAAGCAGTAACTGACCCCCTAACACAGAAGAAAAAAAAAGGTGATTTTTTTCACTACATTGATTTTCTACTCATTGAGCAAGTTTGCATCGGCTTGGAGCAAGATCAGAGGATGCACAAAGCCACCTCAACAAAGAGGTCAGGTTTTCAAGGCAAAGAAGTGTAGGCAAAAGGGAGGAAAACGGGACAGAGTGAGGTGGTCGAACTGCTGTGGAGGCATCGCAGAGCCTCCAGACTGGCTCAAGTCCCATCACGCAACTTTACCCTTAGTAACCAGCAATCATAATTCCTTATGCCTCCAAACATAAACAGGTGACAAAAATGAGGAGGAGTTAGAAATCTGTGTTCGGTCAGGAGATTATGACCTGGTGGCAATTACAGAGACATGGTGGGACAGCTCACATGACTAGAACGTAGTCATGGGTGGCTATACCTTTTTCAGGAAAGACAGGCCAGCAAGGCGAGGGGGGGGGAGTTGCTCTTTATGTGAAAGAACAACTTCA
>VZTO01002950.1:55282-99987 GCA_013400615.1 Syrrhaptes paradoxus | reverse complement strand
CCAGGCTCTTCTCTGTGACATCCAGTGATAGGACAAGGGGCAATGGGTTCAAGCTGGAACATAGGAGGTTCCACTTGAATATGAGAAAAAACTTCTTTACAGTGAGGGTGACAGAGCACTGGAACAGGCTGCCCAGAGAGGTGGTGGAGTCTCCTTCTCTGGAGACATTCAAAGCCTGCCTGGATGTGTTCCTGTGCGATCTGATCTAGGTGTTCCTGCTCTGGCAGGGGGATTGGACTAGATGATCTTTCGAGGTCCCTTCCAATCCCTAACATTCTGTGATTCTGTGATTCTGTGAGATACTCAGTCATGGACAAAGGAGGATATGGCATTGGGAAAATGAAA
This sequence comes from Syrrhaptes paradoxus, assembly GCA_013400615.1. Taxonomy (NCBI): domain Eukaryota; kingdom Metazoa; phylum Chordata; class Aves; order Pterocliformes; family Pteroclidae; genus Syrrhaptes; species Syrrhaptes paradoxus. The sequence continues at coordinate 99,642 of VZTO01002950.1, read as the reverse complement.
CTACAATATGAGTTTTCTGCTTTACGCACAATGTACACAGATATTCACATCCAAGAGGACACAGGAGAGCAGATGATCAAGTCTAACATTGCTAACAGAACAAGGCAGGGCCTCAAGTGACATTGACAGCAGAAAAAGGCTGAGCAGGACCAAATAGGGGAGAGTTTCTTTCATCTACACAAATGGCTTGGCTTGATATGCCACAAGAGAAAGACCCAAAGCAGGTGAAGTTGTTGTTCTAATAGCTGGTGCTTCACTTCAAACTTGCACTTGTTTCCATCAATATTGTTAGACTTTAGACAAAGTAAGACATAATCAAAAAAATTGCTGAGAACAGAATGCTGCACCAGGCAACAGGAAGATCTGATCTGTATCTCCCAGACCCTCCTGAAGCAAAAATGTGTCCTTCTCAGTGGTGTCATGGCAAAAAAACATATATTTGTTCAAGATAAAAATATGAATACTAGATAATTTAAAAAAAAACAAAAACAAAAAACCCCAGAAAGATACTATGTCTGTTCTCTCTACACATAAACTATTTTTATCCAAATCTGAGAGTTGAAGCACTCAGGTTAAAGAGATAGAAATGTACAATCTAACAGGTCATTTTTGTTTCACTGCTCTGCATAAAGAGAACTACATTTTGGGGGTGTGTTTTGTCTATTTGCATTTAAAACATGGCCTGGGAAGAAGCTGACAGCTCTCTCCATTTTTTTGTTGATATTCAGCTGTTGTTCTAAACATGAATTGTTCTTCAGACACTTATTTGTCCACGGTGATGAAATACACAGTTGTTACTGGTGAATTTTATTTTTAAAATAGCAACCTATCATTATTTTTTTCACTTTTGTAGGAAAATCATTGTATTCCAAGTATGTGTTAGGTAAAACTTTTTGGAAAACCAGAGTTTTAAAAGTTATTAAAGATGAAGTTTCATTTGTAACAATGAAAACAGCTTTCCTGATCAGCAAGAATGTCAGTGAAAAACTAACATTAACTTGATGAGATACATTTTCTTGGATTCACACATGCAGAAAAGCAGTGGAGACAGATGAAGTTTCCTAGTCCCTGTGTCTGTTTTGTTTAATTATTTGAGAGCTCCTAGCTTGTCTGTGTTTCATGGCAGCCAGTAGTCTCCTAGGTAATACACAGGCATGTCTGGGAACATGGTACATACTTGGGTCTATTTCACACAGGTACTTTGAACACAATCAACCCATCTTCGGGCAGAAGTGAGGTTAGACGTGGCAAAAGGAGCCACACTGTGAGAGACAGAGAACTGTCCTTGACATGTTTCATTAAATACTTTAGAAGTGGCCATAGTGTCCCTGGAAAGTGTTTTTGAAAGCTAACAGGCTTCTCAGTGATATCCGTTTGAAACTTACATAAAACAAATAACTTCACTGTAGAGGCCCTTGCAGATCAGTCAGCACCTGTGTCCTGTGACAGATAGTGCAGGCATATGACATAATCTCAAGCCAAAATGATGGGGTTTTTGGTCTTGATCTTCCTGTTGTTATAATTTATTTGTTTTAATCATTTAGTCTACCATGTGTTGGGGACAGGGGGTTCCAGCTAAAGTTCACTTTCCTGAATTTATGATTAGCAAACAAGAAAGCAATGAAGGCAAAGAGAGAACACCAAGAAGGCAAGTAAGAAAACAGCAGATAGCTATAATTATATTTGTTTCTTGATTAGATTGCAAATAGATGTTTTTCTCTCACCCAGTAATTCTGTGAACTGAGAGAATCAATAAAAATACATAAATGATGATATGGTAGAAAGGTATCTGTAGCATGTGCACAGGAGGGGTGAAATGAACTTATTTAGATGGATCACATCAAATAAGTGCTAACAAAACTTTTAATACCTCTCCTGCCTCTTTAGATATTCGTAATTATGTGCTGCTAGACAACAGAATCTCAGGATTTAAAAAAAAATGTTTATGATTTTTAGGACCCTTTGGCAATCTGTGTTTTAGTTTCTATGTTTGTAAAGCTAAGCACATTCATTACAGCCTCAGAGGGTCACTGAGAGACATGAGTTCAATGCAATTCTAACCAGGGTAGCAGGCTTCTTAGAACCTTGGTCACATCATTTCATGGAAATCTCACCTTGCATTAGAAATATAGAATAGTTTGGGTTGGAAGGGGCCTTTAAAGGTCCAACCCTCCTGCGATGAGCAGGGACAACTTCAGCTAGATCTAGGGTCCTGTCCAGCCTTACCTTGAATGTTTCCAAAGATGGGGCATCTACCACCTCTCTGGACAACTTGTTCCAGTGTTTCACCACCCTCATAATAAAAATTTTCTTCCTTATATCTTGTCTGAGACTACCCTCTTTTAGTTTAAAACTATTATACCTTGTTCTGTCTCAACAGGCCCTATTAAAAACTCTGTCCCCATCTTTCTTCTGAGCCCCCTTTAAGTACTGAATGGCTGCAACAAGGGCTCCTCAGAGCCTTCTCTTGTCCAGGCTTAACAACCCCAACTCTCTCAGCCTGTCCTCATAGGAGAGGTGTTCCATCCCTCCAATAATTTTTGTAGCCCTCCTCTGGACCCGCTCCATGTCTTTCCTGTCATGAGGACTTCAGAGCTGGATGCAGCACTGCAGGTGGGGTCTCGCAAGAGCAGAGTAGAGGGGGAGAATCACCTCCCTTGACCTGCTGGCCATGCTTCTTTTGATGCAGCCCAGGATGTGGGTAGGAAAAAGGCTCTAGGATTCACATTTGTGAAGATCATAGAAACACTGTGCCATGCTCCTTTGAAACGAAAAAGAAGGAAAAAGAAAGGACTTAATAGCTGCAACAACACCTATGCGCAAGTACTTCATAAAGTAATCAGGTAGGGACTCATAATTTGGGGAACATTTATTGAACAAATAAACTACAAGGAATGAGCTCTGATGCCCATACGGTAATACAAGAAACATAGTGAATAAGCAGGAGAAGGAAGTCTTAAAAGTGATTGCACTTCTGATTTAGTTGTTGCAGAAGACCTAGTGAACTAGGTCACTTGGTTGGAACATAAACATGGACAAGTATAGTTTCTATGAGAAAAGTGTACATGGAAAAAAAGCAGTAGATATTACCTTGCATTTGAAATGCAAATTGGGTGACAGCATATATAAAATAATAGGTAAGCAGAGCTGTCCAGCTAATAAAGGACAACAGACCTGAAGAAGAAAAATTTTAAGAAATCCTGAGAACCGATAGCTAAGATCCAATAAATCTAAAGTTCCTTAGAGGAAAGGAAAATTCTCAGTGCAGAAGCAATAATAAACTGAACAAGGGTAGGTAGGTAAATGATCAGTCCTCCAGTGATCTTAAAATTAAATCACACAGAAATTGTAAATTAGGCAGAACTAATACAGATGAGGGAGAAAGAAGAGCATGCACAGATAAAAGCAAAGAAGTTAACAGACCAAGGTCCAAAGTGAGATATCACTAGCAAGAGAAAACAAGCATCTTGAAATGGAAGCCCAGGGAAAGGTTTCCTGCTTTGTGGTAAGTAAGAAGTTATGGTCCTATGTTGCCAAGAAAGAAAAAAATTCTGCTCTCATGTCAGGCAATTAGTATAATGGGCACCAATGAGAAAAGAATAAGGACTCAGATGCAGCAAGGGCAGAACAGTCTAGAAAATACTTCAATAAATTAGCTGTTTTCACATCTGTTTGACCTAATGAATTTCACTCTCATGTGTGAAAAAGAAGCATCTGAACAACTTCAGAAGCATTAGCAGTTGTCAGTGAGAGCTCATGGAGGACAGACACATATTCCAGGAAATGAGGGAAATGCAGCACTGACTTTCTTAGGAAAAAAAAATGAAGGGAACAATCAGTGTGTAAACCCCTGGAGAATAACAATGGGACAAATAGGAGTCAAGAACAAACCAATTCAAGATAATCTGCTCTCTTCCTGTGACAGAGTAATGGTTCTCACAGAGAGGGGAGAAGCATTACTTTTGAAATACTTTGATTTCAATATGGCTTTTGGCACTGCCTCACATGACTCTCATAAGCAAGTGTGGATTAGAAGGTGCACTACCACACCAAAGAAGTGCCTCTAATGGATTCCCTAGGGGTCTGACCTGGGTCTTATGACTGCACAACCTAATGCTTTCACCAGTAGTTTGGATGAAGCTATACATACTAGATGTGCCACAGGAAAGGCTACAAACACACCAGAGGACAGGATTAGAATTCTAAAGCCTCTTACCAAATACGAAAGATGGTCATGAAGAAAAAAGAGGCACTGCAGTTAGGACAAATAAATAAAGGTCTGTGCTTAAGTAGGAATAATCCACTACATAAATAGAGGGCATACAATAACCACTTACCCAGTTACCATGGAGAAAAACATTTGGTGTTATGAATTACCATGTGAATTTGAGTCAACAATGTCATGAAGTCACAAAAAAAAAGGCAAATAGTATGTATAAACTAAAGGCAAATAAGATCTATAAGCATGAGCATCAGCTATCAGCATAGACAAATGCTTCTGTTAAGCCATGGTACTACAGGAAGAGAGAAAGCAGAGCAGCATGACATCCATTCAGACACATCAAGGAAACACCTGCACAGATGAGGTGGATAAAGCAAGCGGAGTCAAATCAGGACTTGTAGGTTGTGTGGACAAACTTTACTTTGATCCCCCAAAGAAATGACAAAATAAATTCAAAATTCAATTAAACAATAGTGGCAGAATGTGTTGGATGGAGAAGATATTTTAGAGACTCTGGACAAAAGAGGTCATGAGGGTCGTGGGAAGTCCCAGGGCGCTGCAGCTGAAGGCTTTTTTTTTTTCCTCTCTCTGCCTCCCCCACTTCCAACCCCACCCCAGCAGACCCTCCTCTTCCTTCCCCAGGAGGGACTGAACCCCAGTATCACCTACATTTCACCCAACCTCCGAAATCCAGTCATGCCCAAATGACTCTTTGCCTTCTTCCCCCCTCCCTCCTTCCAGGAGCTTCTCTCCTACTCCTTTTAGGTAGCCCTTCTACCTCCATCCCCAGCTTTTCACATGAGTCACCCTTGCACCTTTCTGGGAGGGCTGGGCAGGGGCTGGCATGGCCCCTGTTGGAAGCAGGAAGCAGGGAAGGGAGGAGGGCACCAGGAAAATCTGTGCTGCCCACAGGGGCCTCTCCCTTGCACTGTCCCAGCAGTAGCAGCAACTTCAGCAGTGGAGGTATCTTCAGGTGAGAAAAGAGATGGGGAAAGAAGTTGATCCCTTCAGTTCTCTGCTCCTACAGGAAGCTGCCTACACTGAATTTACAGAAAGCTCATACTGGCTTGTCTGTGGGGGTGAAGTACAGCAGTGCCTGCTGCCTAAAGAATCTGCATTGCAACAGCTTTGAACCCTTCCCTTTGTTCCTGGGGACCAGCTCATCCCTCTCATCCCCAGACCTCTTGGTTTGGGTTTGTTTGGTTTTTTACCACAGAAAGTTTCTGTATGTAGCAAAACCTGTATAATGGCTCTTCTGATGCTGTTCATCCTACAAAGCAAAACAAACAGAAAGAATTTGAACAACATCACCAAGAATAATATGATGCTTCTTTGAAATTATTACTGAAGAAAATCCCAAGGAAAATAAACTAAAACTTCCCAAACTCCTACTTAATGAAATTACATAAGCAGCACCTGAAGTAAAAGGTACTGGAACAGAGCTGTTACAGCTAAAATAAACAGCTTACATGCATTTTATATATAGAAATTAGAATTCTTTCCATTGTTGCATTCTTGAGTCTTACTAATTTAGCTACTATGCAGCAGAGCTCAAGCTGCAGTAATAGAATATTGATTGTACAATGTTCAAAGACAAAGAACTCATGTTGCTGGACTTTATGCACATGCATGTGGTTGCAGCAAGAAATCTGCAATAATATTCCTTGCCAAAAATATCCAGCCACCACTGTGCCTCCTGGCAATTTAATTACAAAATATAGAATTTCTGGTGGGACACAGCCAATTTTGCATTAAACTAAAATGTCAGTAGTGGAAATGACCTTGAGAAAATAAAAAGATTAATTGTTCAGCCCCAGGAAAGTGTGGTGTTATCATAGAATCATAGAATGATTTTGGTTGGAAAGGACCTTAAAGATCATCAAGTTCCAAGCCCCCTGCCATGGGCAGGGACACGCTCCACTAGACCAGGTTGCTCAAAGCCTCATCCAGCCTGGCCTTGAACACCTCCAGGGATGGGGCATCCACAGCTTCCCTGGACAACCTGTTCCAGTGCCTCACCATCCTCATAGTGAAAAATTTCTTCCTAATGTCTAGTTCATTCAGTTCTACGTTTTTGCTAGTTTACTAATATATAGAAATATACTTCAGAGTTGCCAGGAACTTCTGTGAAGATGAGTAATGTCCCTGTAGTGCAGATTTCACATCCTAATTCAAAAAAGCTTGAATTTTGGTGGGTCTTCATTGGTTTGAAGTCCACTGTTAAATGAGGGATAATGAACCAGGGGTGACCATGCATGCCTTATTCCTTGCAATGGCTTCCCAATACACTTCTTCAAAACAAACCAATCATTATACAGGAGTAATCCGAAAGCAATGCAGGCTGCTTGCCTCACACTCCTTACTCCTACCTTTCCTGCAGGCCACGCATCCCACGTCACAGCTGGGGGACAGCTCCAGCACCAACAGCTGCTCAGTTCCTTGCTTCTGTTTCACTGCTGAATCTAATCATCTTCCAAAAGATCCTCTTAACTCCTCTGTGGGATTTCCTGACAGTGTCATTAATATAATGCAAGTATTATATGTATTTTAAGGTAATTTCTGTGTAACAGTAGTTACACTAAAATTTATGCATAGTTAAGTTTTCTTTGAGGGTTTTTTCGTTGTCGTTGGTGGAGAGAGGATTAGGCATTGAATCAGCTAGCATTGACAACTCCTAGGCAAAATGCTGGACTGATGGTCTGATCCCCTAAGGCAATTTTCATATTTCTGTTTTCTCATTTGGAAAAGAATAACGTTATTTTATTTTGTTCACTGAGCAATATCCTACCAATGATGTGTTATGAACTTATATATCCATTGAGCATACTCTGGGATTGCAAATTCCTTTAAAAAGTCTTTACACTGTTAAAATCACCAGAAACAGCTGCAAGACATGCAGAATACTTGCAGTAATTTTTTAACCATGCAATGCACAGAACTTTATAAGCAAACAGCTTGCATATTCCCACTATTTTGACACCAGGTATATTTCAGTACCCCATGGAATAGTGTCTATTGGTAAAATAATAGTGTAGACATAGAGTGATATCCTGCCCCCATCCATTTGTTTCTCCTCTCCCGTTATGATTTCAATGCCCTTTCATCCTGTAGAGACAAATGTTGACTTCTAGGTCATGTGTACTGCTCCCCAACAACTACCATTTCACAGTAGAATATAAAGCAGGAGAACAAAAAATATTACAACCTATGTATTTTTAGTCACCCCATGTTCCCATTAACTGTTAACTACAAAATTTTACTTATAATTAATTTTATTCCTTTAGAGGAGGAGTACTCAGTGCCATTATCTGTTCAGCTTCAACCTTCCACCAATAAAAAAAAACCTTCCACCAATAAAAAAAAATATATCCTTTAGTTATTTAGAACCTAAATACATCTTAATCTTACCTAAGAGGAAAAACATAGTATCTGGCTTTTTGATTGATATTCATTATGGTCTACTGTGTAATCACCTTAAAAATGTTTACAGAAGATACTGCTTGCAACCAGCTTTGTATTGTGCCTTCAAGGCATTAGTTTCATATAGTATAAATCACAAGGAAGATGCCTTTATTACCACAATTCATTAGAATGTGCTAAACAAGGCCAAATGAAGAAGCTTTTTTTTCATAGACAATTATTGTTATTTCCTAGTGCAATTTACACTTTGCTGAATAGAAAAAAAAAGGAAAGTGATCTTTTAAAATTAGGTTTTTGTGAAAAATAAGTTTGATTCTAAACCACAGTGCAGAAAAAGGCTGAAGGCTCTTTAAATTTGCTACTTTGTGTTTGAAATCCATTAACCTGCACCAGTACCAGCTTAACTAATCTTTAACATTTTGCAAAATGTTCCACTTGAATATGAGAAAAAACTTCTTTCCAGTGAGGGTGACAGAGCACTGGAACAGGCTGCCCAGAGAGGTGGTGGAGTCTCCTTCTCTGGAGACATTCAAAGCCCGCCTGGATGCGTTCCTGTGTGATCTGATCTAGGTGTTCCTGCTCCGNGAGTGCAAGGAGTCCTCCCCTGAGAAGGGAGGGGTGGGGGGAGATGTTTTAGGATTCATTTTTTATTTCTCATTATCCTACTCTGATTTGATTTGTAATAAATTAAATTAAATTTTCCCAAGTCGAGTCTGTTTTGCCAATGACAATAAGTGATGAATGACCTCTCCCTGTGCTTATCTTGAAACATGAGCCTTTCATTGAATTTTCTCTCCCCTGTTCATCTGAGAAGCAGAGTGACAGAGCAGCTTTGGTGGGACCCTGATATCCAACCAGGGTCAACCCAGCAGGCGTGGCCAGCTTTCTGACTATTTTCCCCACGTGCACACAATCCATTGAGCTCAGCATTTGTTAATGGGCCTTTTCTCCAGCACAGAGAAGAGGTTTGTCTGAAAGGCCTGTTTGCATGGGCAGAGTCTAGAGGTTGAGAGGTGAGCATCATAAGACTTCAGTAAAAGGAACAGAGCAAAGTCACCACCCTTGCATATTGCATGTAAAATCAATAAACTTTGTCCCTATAAGAATGGCAAAAGCTGGAGAAGGCTCTTGGAAGGCTCTGAGTCAAGAAGTTCTGCGAAAATAGAAAATAGATTATGAAAACATAATGACATTAGAGGAGACCACAATTTATGTGAAGGAAGACAGAAAAAAAGAAGACCGAAGAAACATGCCTTAAGACATGCATGCATCTGCTACATTATTACTCTGTTCTCAGTGACAAACAAAGCCTTCTGCAGTTAGTTCATTAATAGAACAAAGGAAGCAATTGAGGCAAACCTAAGAGGAGAGCAGGCTGGATTTAGGCCCAAAAGATTATATGTCCTTCACATTTTTTTGCTCTAAAAATAAATACAAGAGAGAAAGTCCAATAGCAATAAACACATGCCACAAATGTCAAAGATTTTTAAAAATATTTGACAGCCTGTGCTGCGATTGGCTCTGGACTATTTTAAAGTAAAATAGGGTGCCAATAAAGACAGTTACCATCATTGGGGTCTTATGTTAAGGTGCAGTTTGCGTAGCCAGAGTAGATGCAGACTTGATAATTTTTTAAAATTATGTCAAACCAGGGTATGTTTCTGTTTGGCACTGATGCTAGCTGCATTGTTAGAACAAGCGTGTGCACAGTGTAGGCAGACACAAGTCTGGCACTCCCTATCTTAACTTTGCACTAGAAGAATTAGACTTTAAATAAAAACATTGCTCTTTCTGGTAGCAGAGGAGTTGATTTGTAAGTGAAGCCAAAAAAAGATAGGGTTAAAGCTACAACAAAATTTAATTTAAAAGGTCCACAAGGATTCATCATTATACGTTTTCCCCTCTCCTCTTTACCTGAGTGGGCACTTTGCCGGGTGTCTAACAGTTTAACCCCAATAAACCTCCTCCCTCCTCATGGCTCACAAGATGGCAGCTCCCTCCCTCTCTGAAGTCCCCTCACATGGAGGAGAGGTCTAGTCCTTGGCCGGCTCTTCCACTCCACCATCCTCCCCCAAGATAAAGTGCTCCGTTAAGACAAACTCACATAACAGAAGAAACTAGATTACATACTTTGAAAGTGACAGGATTTTTTTTCCCTGAAAGGGAAAAACATTACTAATTGGTAAGGCCAAACTACAGACCTTCAGTCCTACTTCCAGTTTAGCATACCGATGTGAAGCCTGGAACTCTACCCATGCACATGAAGGCATCAAAATGCCTTCAGAAGAACATAAGTCAGGAAAATACCAGGCAAGTAGGAAATTATTTTTTAATGATTGTTATAGCTGGCCACAGAGTTCAACTGCATTCTATTTCCAAACTTATCTAGAAGGAAAACACCTAGACCATGTTAAAAACAAATGCAGAATCTGTCATTGTCAGCGTGTCATTGGGCAGATGAAGGGACATTGAGGAGTCTGATGGACAGTCAACTGTTAAACAGCACGTTCAGAGGAAACACAATTCTTTTAACAACAGATAACAGCAAAAGGATGCAAAAGAGTGAATCAGACTAGACAGTGCAGGCAGGGCTCTGCCTGTGCCTAAAGCAATGTTTGGCCGTGCAGGAGAGATTCAGAACTGCCTATTGGCATTTAGGATAAATGAAGATTTAATTCATCGCATTGCAGTAATTGATGCAATACACTGACTTGTAGTCAATTCTAGAAAGCTTCTGGGTGTAGTTTGTAAGGAAACCACTGAAAAATGGAATTCAGGAGGAGTCAAAGGGAGAATACTTGAACAGACAATCTGCTCTTGTGTCTGAGGAGATTGGAGCAAACAAATTCCAGCCTCATGAGATGTAATAGAAATTCCATTAATTTTGAAAGCATCCGATTGTCTTACAGTTGCAAAGAGGTCCCTTAGGGACAGAAACAGAAATAGGACTCTGAACAAACAACTCAAGATCATTTTTCCTTTTTTAAAAAAAATTTTAATCACCAGTTCCTTTAGTCATGCAAAAATACCACTTGTAACATAGCGCAATTTCCTTACTAAGGAACCAGTCCTCCCTCTTAAATATTTACAAAACATAGCATTCTAAAATAATCAAGAATCCCTTTTGAAGCAAATCTCTGCATATTATTTGATATGTGCTAGCATTAAATTAATTATATTGCAGTTCTTAATTATTTGGAACAATTTTAGAAAAAATACTTTCTACTTTTGTGGGGGTTTTTTATAGGTCTGAATAAACCAGGACTGTAAATAGAACACTGAACTGACATCTTTACTGGACAATTATTTTCATGTGTTCTTGTGAATATTCTAGATGTATATTTTTCTTATGGATTTCAGTAGGTTTTGCTATCTTTTTATCAGCAACTTAACTGTATGGCACATTCATAAAAACAACTTTTTTTCCTGATTTTTCAAATTGTATAAATTTAATGTATTCTGTACCAGCTCCCCAATAACATAAAACATATAATGACATTATACAGTAATTTGGGTATTTTACTGACTATATTCTGGCAGTATGCTTCATGCCTCATTTGGTAGAAAACTCATTAGACTAGTGCAAACCATGTTTTAATGCAATAGGTTGAGACTTCCTTCCCAACTAACTTGAGTCCCTGCCTATTTTCTGTACTTTCATGCTTGAGTTAATAAATTGCAAACTTTTAACTCTTTGGTTTGCTCTGGTCTCCTTTACATACCATTTATTGGTAGCTCTATATTTTGAGAGATAAGGAAGAGATGAAAAGTAAGTTATCCCCTTGGGGTCATGGAATAAATTTGCCTTCGTATAACTTGTATTCTTATGGGGCATTATATTTTATTGAGCTCTCAATTTGTGACAAGAGCATTCACTGAAACATGGATATATCAATAGTGAAGAACACTGATGAGAAGTTTCAAACCCAGAGTTTTAGCCATTATTTTGGATTTGATAGCTGAAATCAGTTGGGAAATCTGCTGCTAGGATCTAGTGTATTTTAACATCATACATGAGTAGATTGCTAAAGTGTTTATAAAGTGTAAAGTAACATTACCACTGATTAATTTTAAATTGTGCATATGCCTGCATATAGGTAAGCATGTGCAGCAGTGTCTGTCCTACACTAGCTTTCCTGGTTAACTGAGTGACTATCCAACAAGTGGGAATTCAGGAGTGGGTCCTTCAACAACACTGTATTGCAAGATCCAAGACACGAGAGTGCCATGGCCCTGGCTCCAATATTCAGAGAACTTACTGAGTCTGGACCTGAAAGTACATACAGTAACTGGCAGAAGAGTGTTGAAATCTTATTAAGGTCACCCAACAAGAGTGCAGTCAGCAACATATTATTTGTGATTACAAAGCAAGAGTTGACAGGACAGGTCTAGTGGAAGATGTCCTTGCCCATAGCAGCGGGTTGCAACTAAATGATCTCTAAGGTCCCTTCCAACCCAAACCATACTATGATTCTAGGGTTCTAGGATTCTGTGACTGTGGTTGCATTATGCAATAAGAGGTGGAAAACGCCAATTCTAGTCTTGCAATGTAATTATTTGGGAACAAATTTTGAAATTTTTGAAAGAGGATAAATTTTCAGTCTCAAGGACCCAGCTATGTTAGAGGATCTAGAACACACAGAATAAAAGCCTCTCTAATATTGCATTTTTTCCTAAAATTATATCCCTAGATAGGATCATAGGATCAGAGAATCACAGAATAGTTGAGATTGGAAGTGGCTTCTGGAGGTCCACTGGTCCAACCCCCTGCTAAAGCAGGTTTACCTAGAGCAGGCTGCCCAGATCTACGTACAGATGGCTTTTGAAAATGTCCAAGGATGGAGACTACACATCTATGGACAATCTGTGCCAGTGGTCCGTCAATTATCGTGGGATAAATCAGGATGGAGGGCAGGTGTTTCCCACTGGCTCAGTGGAAAAAAGCCTTTTCCTCATATCCCATGTGAATCTCTCTTGCTTGTTTCAGCCAAAGCCCCTTGTCTAACTCCTCAACAAACTCCCCATAGGCACTGGGGGGTTGATGTTAGTCTGCCCAGAGCTGTCTCTCCCTGAGGCCAACCTGGTCCCTCAGCCTCTCCTCTCAGGGCAACCCATTTCCAGGTGTTATTGACTATGCAGTTGTCCCCACTCAATTGCATAAAGCTCCTGTTGTCCTCTTCCTCCAAACCTGTCTTGGTTCCTGTGAATGGCAGCCCTGTCCTCAAGCTCATCAAGTGATCTGCCCATTTGCTGTCACTTGCAGGCTTGATGAGAGTGCAGTACATCATCTCCAGATCACTGATGAAGATATCACATGGGACAGGTCCCAGGACAGACCCCTGTAGTACCCCATTTGTTACCAGCCTCCAGGCGAAGTACAATCCATTAAACGTCACCCTCCAGTTGTGCATATTGTCCCTCCACATCTTGGCTATTCCAACAACATTGTAGGTTTGTGACAGCACATGGTGCTCAAGATCCTCCTGCTTGTTTCCCTAGCTATGTGCATTTGCATGTACACAGTTAGGCGGGTGTCCCCCTGCATAAATTTTGGAGCAGCCACTGGACTCCCTGCCATTGGAATCTCTCTTACTGCAACTCTTTGGCAAGAGTAGAGCAAGTAATCCTCACCTCAATCAATCCCAGAGAAGTACTGAGAAAGCTTTGTGAGGAAAAGTAGGATTTACCAGGATTTGATATGTCATCACTTCTGATGCAAGTCGTACTTTTGCCTCAGATTCACAGGTACACAGTGCACATTACTGTCAGCTGTTAGTGAGATTATTGTAACCAAAAGGTGCTGTCATAACAGCACAACTAGAGAAACAAAACTATAGGAGTAATTTATATATCAATAAATATCACAGTCGAAGGAAAAGGAAAACGAGCTTGTAGTTACTCAAGATTGTCTATAAAAAACAGAGTTTGAACAATAACATAAGCATGCAAGAGGTGATAGCCACGAGATAATTTCACTTTATGCCTGTGATACCAACTGCACTCTTTTTGTTAATCATTTAAGAACAAAATCACACAGCTACATTAAAAATAATTTTAAAGTCATCCAACAATGAAGTACTTCCTTCTTCTTCCCTTGAAGAATAAATGTCTCCCAGGACAGAATAATTCAGTTCTGGATCACTTACCAACTTCTGAGATATATGGATATCCAATGATTAAAAAATCTAGTGGTTCCGCTATGCATTGTCTTTCTGTCTCACTCCCAGTGAATTCTTCTGGCTCCTTTGGCTTTGAATTACAATATTCTGGTTCTCTGGCATATGGTTTGTTTGGATCTACATCATTGCTTATATGGATCTAAAAATAATTTCAGTTTGCATCTAGAGATAGACCTTATTATAAATAAAATATCAACCTTTATGTACAAATAAAAACAAAAAGTCTCAATAATCAATGTAAACAGTTTTTGTGTATCACATAACAAAGTACAGTCTTTGCATAAGGTTTGTTGGTATTTGTTGGGATGACATACATAATTTAGTTTTGGCTTTTGCGTCTCTTGAGTGATGCAGGTGTCTCATACTCATGCTGATAAATTTTTTAGATTGTACCACCATGTCTTCTCTTTACATAATGCATCATGCATGGCCTGGGTTTTTCTGTCATGTGTTTTCTACACAGTTCCATGCACTTTTGTTTTCCTGAGGGAGATAAACTGAAGAAAATACACGAACAGAAAAGAGAAAGTGTTGGCACAGCATAGTACTTACTTATGCAGGTGCACACAGCACATGTTCTCTTTAACTTTAGTTGTGCAACAGTTGAATAACTTTGGCCCAGCACATCTGGTTTAAAACATTTGAACCACTTAAAAAGTTATACATAAAGAAGGAGAGGGAGAAATGAAAGCAATATTTACTCCAGAGTAAACACTGCACATATTTTTTTGAGAAATACATATTCTTTTAACTTGATTCTTCTTAACTTACTTATTAAAGTTCAAAATTTACCAGTGAAGGTCACATCTGTAACATCCTATCAGGATTTTTGATTGAAAAGCTGTTAAAGAGAAATTGTCTCCCCACAGCCAAGTTTATTGCTTTTCTCAGTGTCCCTCACTTTGCTTCCCAATATTTTTCAAGAGCCTTTAAGGTACTGTGACCAAGCTGCAGTATTCTGAAACTAATTAATCTGTGGTGCATTTGTAAGAAGTAACTGCATCTCATTATAAATATATATTGCTATAATGAAAGAGCAGTTTAATCTTTCTAATATCTAGTCTTAGAGTTTATTACAGAGCTCCTGGGATGATAATTTTTCACTTTTTTGTCTGTTTCTCTGATGATTCATAAACATTCTTACAAAGGTGCTCAGGTGAGCTCACCACTCAGTTTTAAGCTATTTAAATTGTGATTATAAATGCCTGTGAAGTGTAACCGAGACTAATGTGCATGTATGAGGCCCAGGTCAGAATCAGAGGACATGGCACTACCTGGTGTCCTCCCACAGTGCCTCACTGCTTACTGGGTGCTGAGCAGCTATGCTGAAACATGGCATGTAGGAGCACCAAAAATAATAAGAAAGGGAGGGACAGGACTGTGATAAAAAACATCACATGACTGAGATAAATATTAAAACGGTATTACAAATTACTCTGATTTAAGGTAAGACAACCAGGCATTTGTGACTGTTGCACGTATCAGGTGTTAAAATCTGGTGTTACAGAACAATAAAACAGTACTGAGCTGTACTCCATTAGTCACACTGAAGATAAATTCCTCTCCTTCACATATCTTCTCTTCCATGCACTAGTATTTTTCCGGTGGTACACATCAGTAACTACAAAACAGACTTCTTTGCAGATGAAGTGGAAATCTTAATTTTAAAAAATGGGAGTCTACAGTTAGGTTCTGAAATCTCATTTTTTCAGTACTGGAGTGAAACCCCAAAGCTCTAATTCTTCCATGCAAGCACTGCCTGGATATACCCAGATTTTATATTTATGTTCATCTCTTAATCATTTAAACAGTTTTTATAAGTGACTCATGCTACCTATTTTTTTTTTCACAAAAAAAAAATCCTGAAAATAATTCTCAGTAGACTTGAATGTTTGGAAAGTGGCTGCTTTACACACAAATACCTACAGCTGTCTGTGTGACTATCAGTGTGTGAACACCATTTGTTTTGCACTTCTCATAATCTTGTTGTTTGGTTTTTGTTGGGGATTTTTTTCCCTCTACTTGCTTTGTTTCTGTTACTTTATTAAAGGCTGAATCCAATGCCATATGATAAAAATTTTTGCGCATCATAAATATTCATTGCAAGAAATTGCAACCATTGTACCTAACAACTATTCAACCAATTTGGCAACTAATTATAACTAATAAATACTTGCACAGAAATGAATGCACAAATCATACACATAAAAGAAGACCAGTTTTAGCTATAACATATTTGCAAAGAGTACAATTCCCAGCTCCAATCTCTACACAAATATTTGCCCCAAATATAGTTCCCCCAAGATAGTTCTTATTATTATTTCTTAAGTTATTTTTGTTTTGCTATCAGCAATAGTAGTATTCACAGTGCATAGCAGAAAATAACTAATTTAGGAGAATGAATCACCAAACCATTTCGCAGCCTGTCAATATCATATCAATACTTATAATTGCTGTTGTTTATGTCATTAACAACACATTCAGATAAAACTGCTTAACAGATACGTTGTCAGGTGTGGTGTGTTGCCACAACGCATTCATTTCAGATTCCAGGAGAGATGCAGACTTCAGAGGGAAATATCTCCTTACTCACTTATCAAGCAGAGCTGTTGAAATCTTGACACTTCCAATTTGCAGGGAACTATGCAAACCTTTCCCTTGGCATGTATTCAAGCCTCCTGAATTTCAATGTGAGCTTTAGGTTTGAATTAGTCCAAACCCACAGTAATACTCAGCCAAAATTTTTAATTTCTGCCAAATTCACAGAGCTTTGAATGGTTTCCATTTCTTGTTAAATCACTGCTGCACAGCTGGCTTAAAAATTGGTTCAGTTTTGGCAGTAAACTCGCAAATTAAATCTGACTCAGTTCTGTACCCACACTAAATCATGCCTAGTAAGTTCAAACCTGCATGGGGAGAGGCAAGCAGAGCTCCCACTGCAGGGAAACTCTCAGAGGAGCAACCTGGGCACAGGTATGAAGAGCGTGAACCCCTTTGGCTGCAGCAAGTGTCCCCTTTCAATCTACTCTCTACTGAAATGCCTTACTGGCTGATACTAAGAGGCCTCGTCAGGGAGAGCATACCCTGCTTTCTGCCATGGAGATTCCACCTCCCCAGGCACTGTCACATTTTCACTTCTTACATTTTATGTAGCTGTTCTTTCCTCATTATGATAGCAATCAATATATCTCTATCATCTAGCGCTGACTAAATTTCAAGGACAAAAAACTCCAGATACCATTTTTCATCTGGATTAGAGCTGTCTGAGGTAGATCCATAGCTGTGCCAACTACCTGGGATTCAGGGCTCTGATCAACAAATAAGAGCTGTCAGCCTTGGGACAGCAAATATGGTACCCTCTTACAGCTCTTGGCTCCCCCTCTCCTTCTCCATTGTACAGGTGACAAAGATGTTCATGTTGATGCTATGTACCACGTATCAAGGTAAGCCAATGCTCATTTCACATTGCCTCAGTACAACAGGCTACAAGTTATGGGAGCCAAGCAAACAGGGGAGCCATCCAACAGAAGGTCTGAGAAGCTCTAAAAAAGAGTCAGCTGAGCAGATGGAGCCAGGAGCAACTGTGGCTTACCCATGTTGTAAATCTGCATAATTTCTGAAGGCAGCAGGTCAAGTATCAGAATCACCTGTGCTAGATCTGGGGGTTTTTCCACAAAATGTAAAATGGGATTTGCTAAAACTCAGACACAACTTTGAAAAATGAAGATTTTCCAATTTTCCAGCAATAGATTTTCCAGTAATATTCTCCAATATAAAACAAAGTTCAGCCAACTAACAAATTCAGTTTTCTGATCTCACTCTTGTTCTCACTGGGCTGTGATTGACATATAAACATTTCACCACTGTGGGGAAAAAAAAATCTCCTTGTCAAGATAAGAGTGGACTCCCAAAACCATTTCAAAAGCACTCTAGCTATAATTTCTATTTATATTTTATCACAAAAATAACATTGTAATAAATATATTTCCTATTCTATTCAAACTCATTTGTAAAATACTCCCTTATTTGACAACAGTCATACCTCCTAAAAAAAAAAAAAACATATTTAATGGTATTACAAATTTATCTGGTTTAGAAAATTCTAGATGATGCTTCAGTTAAATCTAGCATCAGCAGCAACTAACTTGAACACAGTGTTCACTGAAATCTAAGCTGCAAAATCATCTGACACAAAGTAGCAGCAAAGGAATACCAAAAGAAAAGAAATCCTTTATAGGATTGCCTGGGCAAAGCACACAGCCTCTGTTTCCAGATGTGCTTACAGTAAGCACTGCACCTTCTCTTTGTGTCAGAGCAGTGCAGTGCAGATGAACATCAGCACCTGGTCTGAAAACAGAGGGTCTTCATTAATTTTTTATAATTTTTAATTAAAAAAAAAAAAACTAAATCTTTTCCACACAATGGATGTCTTTGCTAGAAAGCTCAGTAGGGAAATAAGTGAGGAAACAGCCATGGAAGGAGGTCTGTCCCCCATCTCAGGAGGGGGGTGCTTTGCCTCGCAGGGCAACAGCCCTGAGTTGGGCTGGCAGTGGCATCTGCATCTGCAGAACCAGCCTCGTGTGGCCTCCACGTGGCGACAATTTCTCAGTGGCTGATCAAGCATCCATGACACTCACAGGATAACACTCCAAAAGGGTCATACTCAGAGAGTTCAGTCATCTTGGCAAAAAAATAGCACCTTGTGTTTTCATGTCCTCATAACCACATCAGTCCTCTTTTTGCTTTCCCCACCCTCTTCTGATCACTCCCTCTCCTCCCCTCCTCATCTGCCTTTCTGCCTCTGAACTTTTCCCACAGGAGAACTCAACCTGCGTATGTCTGCTAAGTGCCACCTTAGTCAAAAGACGTATTGCTGATAATGCTATTAGCAATGACAAGAACAATAAATTTTATAAGTGAAGAAGTAAACTATGTTTAGGAAAAGGGTGGGAAGGAAAGAAAAGCCTATGAGGAATCCCTTCATAGGAGGGACCATCCCCATTTCCTTGGCAGGAAAATGGGGAGCAGTGAAGACCCTACATTCCCATGCTCCTTTGCCTTATGTTTATTTTCCTCCCTTTCCCATTTCTGTCAGTACTCTCCCCTCGGTTCTCTCACACTCTGCCCTGGTACTTCACACTTCATCCTCACTCTCTTATCTTTTCCGTTTGTTTTTAACTTCACACTTTCCATATCTTGGATATCTAATATTCCTCACAGTGGAAAAGCCCATCTTCCTTTCCAAGACAAGGATGGATGCAAGTTCCCTACCTGAGCTGCCCCGTTGCTCCTCTGAACCTGCCTCAACAGCTCCCAACGGACCTCCCTGTACCAGGTCTCCCCCAAAGGCTTCCCTGCAGGCATTGGCAGCAGATGCCTGTCTTGGTGGGGCTCTATGGGCTGCCTGGGGCTGTGCTCGCAGCCAGCCAACATGTGGGCAGGTCCACTGGAATGGTGGGCAGCAGCCTCCAAGGAGCCCCATCTTCTGAGATCTGCAGATGTTGGAGCAAAACTCTTGTTCATGTCGCTGGGATGAAAGCTGACGGAGATGCAGTGATGGGCCCTGAAATCAATGCACATTCTGTTACTAGAGATACACATTCTCCTTTTCTGTGTCTCCACATGCATCTCTTCAGAGACAGTATCAAAGGAATTTCACTGGGACCCCAGCAGGGAAGTACAGACCACACAGGAATGAACATTGAGGAATAAAAGTGCAATGACTTCTAAAGGGACACTGTGTGCCTCAGCCTGCCTGCCTTTTGCTGCTAACAAGAAAGTACTTCTTAATCAAATGCTAGTGTCAAACAGATCCAAAACCTTCTAATGGAAAAGTAGTGCATTTAATATGTTCTTGGTATGCTAGGACAGTTTCCATTAATCGTTCTGCATCAAGAGAAGCATTAGCAGCAGGTCAAGGGAGGTGATTCTCCCCCTCTACTCTGCTCTCGTGAGACCCCACCTGGAGTACTGTGTTCAGATGTGGGGGCCCCCAACATAAAAAAGACATGGACCTGTTGGAGAGAGTCCAGAGGAGAGCCACAAAATTAATCAGAGGGCTAGAGCACCTCCCCTATGAGGACAGGCTGAAAGAGTTGGGGTTGTTCAGCCTGGAGAAGAGAAGGCTCCGAGGAGACTTAATAGCAGCCTTCCAGTACCTGAAGGGGGCCTACAGGAGAGATGGGGAGGCACTCTTTATCAGGGAGTGTAGTGAGAGAACAAGGGGTAACGGGTATAAGCTAAAAGAGGGTAAATTTAGACTAGACATTAGGAAGAAATTTTTCACTATGAGGGTGGTGAGACACTGGAACAGGTTGCCCAGGGAGGTTGTGGATGCCCCATCCCTGGAAGTGTTCAAGGCCAGGCTGGATGAGGCTTTGAGCAACCTGGTCTAGTGGGGGGTGTCCCTGCCTATGGCAGGGGGGTTGGAACTTTATGATCTTTAAGGTCCTTTCCAACCCAAACCGTTCTATGATTCTATGATTATGATTTCAGACAACAGTCATTTATTGTATTAACACATCCTGTATTTTCTAGTCATTAGTTTATCTTTAAAAGGCCACCAAGCATTTTCTGGTTCTGCCCTAGGATCTATTTCCTGCTTTATGCTAAACTTAAACCTGTTTCACATTTGTTTTATAAATTCTTATTCCTTTCATGGAATTATTATGCTAATTCCAAGTCAATTTATGATCATTTAAAGATGCAGTTGTGCTAATATAACAAAATGTTACTGTTTTCACTGAGTTGTAGCATTACAATACAGCTATTTTTATGAGAAATTAAACACCTCCAAATTTATGAAGGCTATTACATTTTTAATGGCAAAATTAAATGATAGTGAGAAGAGAGAGAAATCGATACATTCAGACCAGGAGTAGAAGAAATCTAGAATAATTTGGATAATCCTTTTGACAGAGAGAAACAGGGAACTCATTTTCCACAGTGTTGCAAAAGCTTTACATCAGCATAAGCAATGCATGTCATCTAACAGAGACAATTCTGGGTTTCCCAGTCATTAAACTGGAGATAAATCAATGAGAACCCAGACCAAGAATTTCCTTCAAGATTTGAGAACATAGTATGTAGCTTTGGAAGGACAATTATTCTGTAATAGTCTGGAAGGCTGTTCATGCAGGAAGCTATTCCAGAATAGCTTGGTTTACTCCACACTCATGTTGGTCAGTTTGTACATCTTGACAGTTCCTTACAAGTAGGAAAAAAAAATAAATGAGTGAAGAAAAAGAGGAAAAGAGCACAAGAGGAAGAGAGACATGGATCTGTGAAACTGAGAGGTTTTGAAGCAAGAAGAGTAAATTTGACACTAAAAATGGTGAGAAAAATCAACTGGTCGTGTAGAAGAGATTATGACCATCTGTGCATATATGCAAGGAGATGTACCATTCCATGTACTCTGCAGTACGGAAAATCATGGAAAAGGGGAGATTGTAATGCCTTCTAGCAATTTGTAGAAGAAATTAACTAGTGTGTTGCTCTTTGCACAGTCACTAATACCAGTATGCTCCCAGCAGAAAAGAGGAAAGGGACCAATTGAGCAAGAGCTGGGTTACAAGTGAAAATGAAAAATCCTGACTCAAAAACAGCAGGAGCAGAAAGACCCTGCCACTAGTACATGTGATGCCTTGCTTCGAGGAGGCAGCAGCCCAGGATCTCTGGCTGAGGTCAGGGACCCTACACATGCAGAGGCCAGGCCAGGCAGTGGGATCCCCTGGGGCTTTCTGCCATGAGCTCCAAGGCTTTGTCCCTCAGAGAGTACAAGAGCACAGAGGATTTACTATCCTCAGAGAGATCCAGGAGGTAGTCAAAGGGAAGTTTCCTTCTTTCCAAAAGGGGAAGTGAATCCACCCTACAGAACCCAAAGCATTTGTTGATTTTTCATACTTCAACAAGAGATAGTGTGTTTTGGTTTCCCTCTGGCATTGGGTGTATGAGCTACCTCAACAGAAATGTCCTTGCATCTCTTCCTTTTTTCTTTCCTGCTGTTTTTCTTACTCTGGTCACACAAAGGTAAATTAGTATGCAAGGTGGAAAGCAGAGGGGAATGAGACAGTCATAGCAGATTTATAAGAGGAGACTTTGCCATCTGGTATAATGTGATGCAAACAAGAATTCTGAAGCACAGAAAGAAACTAGAGACCTACCCTGCCCAAGAAGAGCACGAAGACAAGTCAAAGGGGAAATGAGTTTCCTCAACACCAACCAAAGGCAGAAATAGGGACCAAAAAAAAGTTACATCTTCTTACAGATGGTACTATGAGTGTACAGTTGAGAATCATCAGCACTAAAGCATGAGATATGAAGGTCACTTATCTAAACTTCCATCCAACCCTAAGCAATGTAGATGTTAATATACATTCATTACACTGAAAGCTCAGATGATTCATAAATGGGAGGTAAAATCTTCCATTTCCCAGCATCATTGTAGCATTTTATTAGTTAAGGCTATAATATGGAGTAAATTCTCCCCATCATCAGCATAACTTTTTTTTCATGGTATTTAAGAAACAAGGAATTAGCAACAAAAGCGTCATTTCATTATTGTTAACTTTTAAGCTGCTCCATCACCCTCCCTCTCAATTTCCATCAGTTTATTAACAAAGAGCCATGCAACTATAGCTGTTTTCTAAAATATCACAATTGTTACTTGTAGCTTCTGAGTAATACCAACGATCCAGCTTTGATTGCTTTGTGTCAGAGCTGAAGGGGCAGGACTTGTCTCCTGGTTAAGACACCTAAGTGTAGGTATTTTACCCACCAAGTTCACTGGTTAATGTCTTTACTTAGGTATCTTACTCTGGAGCTGAATCCCACTCTAAACTTTCACCAGTGGGACTTTGTTAATATTTCAAGAGTATTCATGGCAAAATCCAGCAATTCTCCTTTTTTTTTTTTTCCTAGGAGAAGAAAATTGTGTATGAGGGTACACACATTGATTGTGCATAAGTACATATGCACCCTAGAGAGTAGCAGTTCTTTTCCTTGTAATGATAAAACTAATTTGAGTTTATCCAATTTTTTTTCTTATTTCCACCCATGAGAGCAAATGATACTGTTAGATACCTTTGCTATGGCACTACACCTTTTGCTCTTCAGTTGCCATGTTCTTTTTGTGCTGTTTTATCCTTGTCACAGATGCCTGTTGCCATCTCTCCTAAAAAAAGCCACTGGCACTGCTAGAAGCAAGGTTGTAACAGCTTAATTTATCACTGTCAGAGGTATTTTATTTCATTCTATCTAAAATGATTGTTATTATTAAAGCACTTCTCTGATTATGAACTATTTACATGTTCACCATTTGATACTAAGGAAATAATTTGTGGCTTTGCAAGAGAAAATCACCAGGGTCATGTAGCTTTTACACATCTTATTTTGTATTGTTAGGTGGAAACACAACACTCTCTTTCTCCATACAGGGTAATTGATGCCTGTAAAAGGGAACATTTGCTGCTCCCACTGCAAAGGCCACAGTTTTCATATTGATTTATCATTTTCTGTGGGCCAATTACCTCAGTGACTTGTAACTCCTGTTATTCTTTTAATGCGACCCAACAAAGCAGGTAACCTTCCCACTCAATGTGCCCCTTGACTGAAAATCCACCAATGCATGCCCATTTCCCTACGCTGAACACTTGGTCCTCAACACAGTAGATGTCTGTCAAATCATCCTGGCTTGAACTGACAGCTTACTCTCAAGCTTTTATATCCTCAGGGGTTCCTATAGTTCCCTCTACCTATATACAACAAAACCTTACCTGCACACAGCTCTTCACGGAACTCTTTTGATATCTCACTTCATCATCAAACATATGAAGTATGGATATATGAAGTATACCATATAGGAAGTATACCAGAGTTCTCCACAGAGATTGGTTTAAACACAAAACTAAATGAAATAACTTAGCAGCACTGTAGGATCACAGCTTACCTGGTCAGCCAGTGCAATTAATGCCCAAATGATGTTTGTCTGGCTTTGGATGCAAAGTCCTTTGAATGGAGAGGGTTTTTGTGAATAAGTTAGACTATGTCTTGGCAATAAAGGGAGAAAGAAATTTCTTCTGTACCATCAAGGTTACAACTGCATAAACCAAATGCACAGCCCTCTTGGTGAACAAACTAACAGACCTTATTTCTCAAGCCTTTCCAACCATCTGGTTGAGGCCCCATCATCACTCTCCCTTTCTAGACCCTTTATGCAAGGTGAAAGCAATGGGAGCACCAGCATAACCGCAGCAAACATTGACATAGTTGAAGCTTACAGCCTCCGCACAGGCAGAGGACTACTAAGGTCCATAAATTTAAGTCTGGTCCTGACTGTTTTCTTGGGTCAGGGCCACAGTACTCAGTACTGTGCTGGATTCAGCTGTAAGCCTGGCTGATCTCCCTGGCTTGGCTCTCACCTTGAGCAAGGATGCCTCCGGGAAGTTTCAGCTCCAGTTCACACTCAAGCCAAGCAAATGGGCTGAACATCCAAGCTGAATTATTATGCCTCTAACAATCACCTTCTGACAACAATGATCCTTTAGTGGTGTACTGTTTTTTTCTGATTTGACCCTCCTCCTCAAAAGTGGTTTTCTGCCAGTGTATAACCTTGTGCCTGCTGACAACACAACAACAATTAAAGCTGCCTCAGGACTGTCATTAAACTGTCATCTAGTACAGCCAAATTTGAGGACACACTCTCTGCATCTACATTGGCTTATCTTTACCAACCAGAGGCTCCTCATAGTGCTTTATTCTTCATGTCATTCCTCAAGTGGCAATCCCCTGCCCCTACTTTCCAACCTGGGCACTCACTACAAGCACAGTGAGTATCTGTAACATCTTGTATCATAACACAGGCTCTGATTTTATTATTAATTTGTTGTTGTTGTTAAACAAAGCCTACACAGGTCTATCACAAGCAATTCACAATCTAAGAATGCATAAACAATACAAGAACTGTGATGGAGTAGACTTTCAAGTCCAAATATTTCTCTGAGATATATCTGTCTCCACTGGCAGTTGACAGAAACATTGGCAGGTGTAAGAATAGTGACTGAATCAGTCTCTCAGTGTAGAGGTGGTATCTCAAGTCCAGAAACTGTGGGACAACATTTACATCAGCAAAAATAAATAGCATTAAGGTGATGAGAAATGACAACAAACTAAAAGGAAAGCATTGTGCTCTCCATTCCTTGATGTCTCCTGGAAGTTATGCATTAATCAAAGACTTGAGCCTGGCTAAAGAACTGGAAGAAGCGCACACCTTGACTTTCATAAGAGGTGAAACTAAATGACTTACTGGTTTACTTTCACTTTAAGATCTAAAACTGCCTGTCCTAAAGCTCTGTATAGGATCAAATTCATATTGATGGCTTTTTGTATGTAAAGAAGTAAAAAAATAAGCAAACTCCTTTAACCTGCTCTTGTGCTCTTTCAAGAGCATCAGAGTCTAGTCTGATGCTTCCTAGTAACTCACTGGCTCAGTCTGTGAGTAAAAGTGAAAGCACAGAGCGGACGGGTTTCCTGCCTGCCAGCCCAGCACAATTTTGTCCTTTCCATCACATGCAGCAGTAGCAATGCAAAGGTTAGCAGGCCCGCAGGAAAAAACAGGATCTGGTCCTGTTGCCAGGTGTCATATCACAGCAGGAGGAACAGATGGGAAAATCAGCAAAATCTGGATGCACAAAAAAGCTGCTCCATTGGGCAGCATTCTACCTATTTGAAAATATGATCTTCCAGAAGAGAGCTTCCCACTAAAATAACTAGCTTAACATTGCTTTACATCAAAAGTAAATGTCAATAAAAGAATTCGAGGTAAGGAACAAGTCTGATACTTCTGGGTTTGTTCTTGAACAGGGAATTTTACAACTCAGTCAGTCATTAGAAAGTCAATTTGCAGCTGTGACAAACAAGAAAAGAGCTATTCAAGTCACGGTATCACCAACAGTATTAATGATCTTGGTAATGAAAAGCTGATGACTTTTAACAAGTGTTAATCTGACTCACAAGATAAATACTATTAAATATGAAAAATCTCTTTAATTACATATGGAGTTTAGAGGCTTGTAAAAACTCAAGCAAATTGGTATGCTGTCATCTCCTTTACCTGTCACTGGGCAAAATAATGCCATCGCTCAATTACTGCCAGTGCCACCGATGCCTGAGACCTGGCTTCCCATGACACACAGAGGAATAGGCTTCTGTTCCAGATCTTTACATCAGGAAACCACAGGTTCAAGGCAATTGCAAAACCAGGACTAAGTAGTGCTGTTAGTAGAGGTGACACAGGTTCCCAGCTAAAACAGATGTCACCGCATTTAAACGGTTTTAACTGTGCATTTGTTTTTCCTGTGCAAGAACCTTACAGAGCTGCCTATGTTGTGTTTTTTTTTCTCTGAGACACTGGTAGTCACAAAGGCAGACTGAATCTCTTGAAGGAGAGTTAAAAAGGCACAATCCAACAGTCAATTCCTGAACAGATTTGTAATTTACAATTCAGCAGGCTTTTGTTTCAGTGCCCTTGATAAACACTCTGCTCAAAAGCTTTTAAATGCCCATCCTGCTTTTCACTAAGGTGGTAAATGTCTGTTTAAGAAAAAAAATTCTTTCCAGTCCTCACACATCTTTACACCCTTATTTCTATACCAAAATTTAAAACAGCAAATAAAAGATGAGTCTTTTTCATTTTAAAAGGTAACAAGCTTTCTTAATTTTATTTCTAGTGATTCTATTAAGTTCTTTTGATGAATGAAGTTTAACCTACCCTCATGAATAACAGAGCCACGTCCTACTACTTCACCTCTATAGCAGTAGCACAGGAGAGAAATATAATTTTCTAAAAGTGCACCTCCAACTATATATTCTCCTCCATCCCATAAACAGAGATGTATAAGGACTCTCATCCTTGACCTAAAAAAGCTGTGTTCACACTGGTTTGGAGGGTAGGCTTGGGGTGCAAGGCTTCTCTCACCGTGAATGGGAGGAACCCCCCAGACACAGAAGGATTAAAATCTTGAATGAATTATGTTCTGTGCAATATTTTCTGAAGTAAATCACACTTCGGTTTTGATTAAATTGGTCTCTTGGTCTATTTATGTCTGAAAGACACGTATAACAATGTGATTTGTCAAAAATATGACATATATAAGTTAAATTGTAATAGTATTTACACAGTTACCATTGACATATTACAAACCTCAGTTTCATTTAACAGACAACTAAAGTAAAAATACTCCTAAGGTGAGGTCCTCTTAATACCTGCTATTCAAACACCTTTTTCTGTTTTCTGAGGAAGAAGAAATGATCTCCTAGCAGGTATGTATATAAAACGCACACAAAAATATCTGTGATGAGTCTGTATGTACGTCCTCCAACCTTCCAGGATCCACTCAAACAGGAAATAATATTTCTTAACTGATTTTTTATTTCGTTACTTAACATATGAGTTCATTCTTGACTGAAAACAAATTCTAGCTATGGCTAGAAGAAGGAGGAAGAGAAGAGAGGGAATGGGGTAGAGAACAAATTCATGAAGTATCTTCACTTAGTAGCTGTTTGAAAACAGAAGTAAAACCCCACTGGCTTCCTGAACAGCACTTCAGCTGTACTTCCTATCCTGCTCATTTTCACTTCTCTACCACAAGCATTGGAATGCTTTTGTGGGAATCATTTAGCAGTGCTCCAAGTAGCAATTTGGCTGTCATACAGGTAAGCATCTAAGCTGATAAACACTACCTGTGCAAACTCCAGTAGGAACTGAGACTGTTATACCTCACAGGACTGATGTTTTACATCTGGTGCTACCACTTGCCATGGAGTCACATCTGGTTGCTTTCAATACGATTATGCAGTACTGTACAACAGACTCTACTCCTAATTGACAAAAGTTGAAAGACCTGACCCTGCAAAATGCAGCATTTTTCCTTTGACATATTCCTCTCTGTTGCTGCTGGGAGCTGAGGCCCCTCAGTCTTTCCAGGAGTTGCTCAGCTCACTGGTGCTGTTTTGAGCTCTGTTACCATTCCCTGTGTATTAATTATCATTGCCATAGAAACAGACATAAAGTGCATTTGACTTAAGGAGGAAGCATGATTAATATTTTGTAGTTCCAATTTAAAATGTTATTAACCTTTCATAATCAGAACCAGATACTCTCAAATTTTGAAATGATACAGTGTTTTATTAAGTTTTGAAGCTGCCTCCATTGAAATCACTGGAGGTGTTAAAGACATGCCTTTGACTTTTAATGGGAAAAACGTAAACTCCTAAGTACCTGAACTAACCACTGGAATTTTTTTACGAGTTATGGGGTATGATGCCCCCATGAGAACATTCAAAGAGTTTCATATCTTTACAATGCTAAAGAACCTTGCTGTATTTATTGCTCACTTTCTTTTGGTCTAAGCATTTGAGAGGCCAAAAGGGGATTCTGAAAGCAGGTGGATCAGCAAAAAAAACACCATGCGAAAAGTATGCGAGGATTTTCAGATTATCAAAAGGAGACAAAATGTTTAACATATTTAATTATGGAATTTTTCTGGAATTTGTAATACAAAAGGTTGGCCACCTTTATTTTGCCATGCAGAAGCACTGTAATTCATGATACCTCTGGGACCAATCACACTGCATCAACTTGTCAAAAACATAGCACATAACAATATGTCCAAACTGGCCAACTGTATGGTCAAACCTACCTGCCAATACCCATCTGGGTCTACCAGAGGAAGCAATTCATTGCATTACCAGAACTGTCTTTGCACAACATTTCTGGGTCAGAACATGGATTAAACTTTTTTTCATCAATACACACCTCATGAGCAGCTTGGAAGCACTGTGTGAAGGAGACAAGCCAAAAAAATGGCACAATGAGTAGCTACAGCTACGGTGGCTTTAGCCTCTCATTCTGAGCTCACTGTCTTCCTTCAGAAGAATCACAGAGTAAAGGTGATATGGTCTGTGGTATGTTACTGTGCACCTGATCTTCAAGTGCCTTCAGCTGCCTGCCAGCTTAAATCACCAGCATATACAGGCACACATGGGATATGCAAGGTGGGAGTTGTGCTGAGACCTCTGCAGCAGCACTGCTGATATCCTTGATGAAGTAAAGCCAGGGAAAACATGGTAATATCCCGGCACCTCAGTTCCCCTTACCTGTGGTGAAGCTGCAGCCCATAAGTTTAGGAGGTTCTTCACCCAGAAGGCACAGCTGGAGGACCAGTGGAGCACACTGTGCTCACTGCCACCTCCATGCTACATTTCTTCAAAGGCAAAACTCCTGCTGACTCCAGTGGTGCAGCATCAGAGAGAGGGTACTCCTCGATATCAGCTGGGGATCTGGATGCCCGCCTTAGGTGTAATAGCACAGGTGATGCACAGCCTCCTGAAACAAAACCATTTTCTCTCTCAGGAAATGTAAAAACTAAGTATTAATGGTTCATCTGGTAAAAGCTTCACAGCATGTTTGATCACACGTCAGAAACTACCTTAATTTTCTCTCTGCTTTTAGTGCAAAGTAGAACATAAAGCCTCCAAGCACAACAAAACCCCATGAACAGAGAAATACCTCATGTCCATATACTTTTACACAGATGCATTGTAATTTACACAGCCTTTGTTATGGTTTACTTTTTGTACAACCCAGCCTTAAAATCATACCTTAAAGTTGCATGTAGATTTGTAACTGTGAGTAAATGACATGAATAACTGTAAGCCGCATTGCAAACATAATGTGAAAAGCCAACCAAACCTTAAATACCTAGAGTTACAACCTGCAGGAATATTAAGATCTGATCTGGTAACAGCTTCATAGTATGTCATCCGAGTATGCCATCGGTTTTATAGACAGCTGGGCAGCAGAGACAGAAATGTATCAAGCAACAGTCCATAGGCACAGGATGAATCAGCATTAGAGGAAGAAACTAAATTCAAAGACCTGATTGGAGGGAAAGTAAAGTATAAAATCCTAATTAATAAAAATTGCATAATTGTTGTACAAACATATTGGGAAAGATCTCCCAATGTCTCCCATGGGGCAGGGAGGCGTTGGGTTTTTCATTGTCATATTCAGAGACAGAAGAGGGCTCTGCTCCAGAATGGCTAAGCAGTTCTGTATTCATAGCAAGCGTGTGTAGGAAAGGGTCTTGGCCCTGGGCTAAACTAGGTTATTAGGGTTTTCAGTAACCAGTGTGAAAGCCCCAAATACTCAGTTACTATTCACTGCTAGTGCCTTCACTCCATAAATAAACAAATAAAATGAACACAAAAAGGTCCCATTTTCCTCTCAGTATAAAACAGGAAAAAAGAAGTAATCTCAAAATTTTTTGTGGAAGGTAAAATATCCAAGGAGCTGTATCTGGGAAGTGTGAACTTGCCAACAGATATTTCTTCCTCCAAATCATGCTACTTCTGTAAGCTATTACTTCTATATATTTCTATCAGAGAAATGTGGAAGCAGTAGAGCTGGAACACACAGCCAAGCACAGACACCTGCAGATATTAGGAAAATCACAAAATATTTCCTGGAGCAGTAGATGCCAATGTTTAGCTTGCTACAGAGATTGAGGAGAAACAGGAGAGGGAAGGCTCAAGTAGGAAAAAAACACAAGGAAACCTTCTGTGTTAAACCTACTAATGGATGGAGAAATTAAAGTATGAGATCGTTAAATAAAAATTTAAATGTGGGTTCATATGTCTTTTCTGGGAAGAGTAGTTGTGCAGAATAAGCAGGAAGTTATAGATTGTTTTTTCCCTTGATTCAGGTCCACATTAATATTTCTGGTCTCAGACATCTTCTCTCTCATTGGAAATTACGTGTTCCTGACAGAAGGTGTTTCACGTTTTAGAACTGTTTAGCCTAAGGGTCTGAGCTGAAGTGAATATGAGTCAATAATGCAAAGTGAAACAAACTAAATAATGAAATCAACGGCAAAACTCCCATGGAGTCTAGCTCCCAGTGAACTACAGATCAGGCCATAAGGCAGTAGGAACACTTCCAGTGCAAAAGAAATCCTGAGAGGAAAATATATTTTGGAAAAAATGAGGTTTTATTCCTTCATGCGATTAGGAGCTATGGAAGGAATTAAACCATCTGGCATTACAATGCCTGTTGTGATGATACAATGACCTGCCTCACCAAGGGCCCAGGCATTACTAGGGCTAGTATGAATGTGCTATGCTTGAGCAAGAGACCAAGTTGTTACTGGGGAGAGAAGCCATATTCCTTGATTGGTGTGCATATTGGCAATAAACCCATATTTTCTGTCAATGAAGACTTTTAAATTTAGTTTTCAAGGCAAAAGGAAAAGAAAGTACGTTCAACATGAGAAATACACTAGGAGGACTGAACAGATAGTACTGTAAATAGGAAGAGGTCAGACCTTTTCTTCTCTTTGCCAATTTCTTCTCAAAGGTTTCATTAGAACAATGACTAAAAAAACTGAGCAGTCTGAAAAGGCTGATTAAAAAGCAATACGAAGTCATTTGAGAAAAGTTGTGTTAAATATGACCAAAGAAAATTAAATTAAATTTATTAAGAGTATAAAAATATTTCTGCCTCTCATTTTAAAAAATACATCTGATTAATTACCCCCTTTTTCATCTTTTGCCTTTTCCTGTTTTCCAGTTCAGCAGAATTAAAGGAGCTCAGCGGGTCCCTTCAGCTCTGTCATTTTCTGTTTGGACACAGCTTTTAGGGGATCAAAAATCATCAAGTATTTTTCTGGATGAGAACTACGAGCTGGGGGCTGCTTACCATCCGGGCTGCTTACCATCCAGTCTTCTTAGACAAAGAAGTAAAGCACAGACTGATTAAATGGCTTGTGGAAGGCAATACAGGAAATCTGGAGCAGAACTGAGAAAGAAACCCATGCCTCCCCAGCCAGGATTGAGAAAGAAACCCATGCCTCCCGAGCCAGGATTCAGCACCATAACACCTAGACCACACTTTTGCCACCACCTCAGTGGTATCGCAAAAACAGAACAGGAATTAAATTCTGACA
Organism: Syrrhaptes paradoxus; assembly: GCA_013400615.1. Classification (NCBI taxonomy): domain Eukaryota; kingdom Metazoa; phylum Chordata; class Aves; order Pterocliformes; family Pteroclidae; genus Syrrhaptes; species Syrrhaptes paradoxus. Next base: position 67,822 of record VZTO01002950.1, on the reverse strand, counting down.
AATGATCAATTAAATAAGTAAGGCAATCTGTCCTGGGGAAGCTATGTTTAAATCACCAGTTTCCCTGTCTTCAGTCAAAGGCCTGATGGCCATGGTATTGTGAATCAGAGCTCAGATCTGGTAGAATAATGCAGAAAAAGATAAAAGTTATTTAGTGTTATGAGTTACCTGCACTCCATCGAGAGTAAAAAAAAAAAAGTAATAATTTTTCTCTATGTAACTGAAAAGCTAGGGCTCATTGGAAATTCGGAGCATGATTTCTGATTTCTAATTGTTTGTTTCTTCCCAGTTCCTGGTATCCTGTTAAGGCCAGGAAAAACACTGCTGGCTGGTCACTCTTTTGAAACTATAATGAAAAAGTTAATTCTCTTGGAACTAATCAGATGCTACACACTGCTCTACAATTACTCTACTGAACAAAGGTCTGTCTAATAGTCTAACACCTCTAAATGATGCAGTCACATGTGCTTTCAGTTGTCATACATAGAAGATCTAGTCATCCTCTTAGCACCAATTTTTGCTGTGTGATTTTGCAGAAATAGTTTTCTGTAAAACTCATAAAGTCTCTGTGTTCATTTAATTTCACCCATTCTGAAGAAAGATATTAATACTTTGGCAAAGATACAGACCTCATTGTTTGTAATGAGGACTGCCCAATAGCTGGATGAGTTCAAAGGATCCCTGCCTTTTTTAATTCAAGACTGAATAGCATTATATCTTCTTTTGAATGCTGGGCTATAAAACCATCTGCCCATATAGTTCTGGATTTCTCACTATTTTAGACTGCATACTATGTGTTTGTTATTTTAAATTACAGTGCTGTAATTCCCACCCACTGGAATGAGAGATGGAAACAGAAAAATCTTAATGCCTACTAAAGGCTGATGTGCTTAAGGAAGAACAAGAAACATAAACAAGTTGGCATTAATGCCCTTGTCAGTGTGGTTTTTTTACATCAGCTGGGCTGGAACTTGGGCTTGCTGATGAGAGATATATTCATGTCTGGAAGCCTTGATTCAACACTTCCCACTTGTAAGGCTTTGCTGACACATCTTGTGGCTCTAACACAGTGTACAGAGTACTTTTGCTGTGCTGTAACACACCTGACTATGAAGGAGCTGCTACCAGGAACCAGCATAAGTGCTTTGTGACTCGAGCCCCCAGAATTTTCCAAATTGACCAGAATAATGCAACAATATCTACAAAAAAGCTGACATCTTCTGATGTTCTGTTACTATCTCTGTAAGAAAGTCCTACCACATTCATGATCTAGTATGAAATTACCTAGGAAGGAAAGGAAACACATATTAAAAGACAAACTCCTTTCTGGGAATCCCAGAGGCCCAAACCTGGTATAGTGATTTCCTCTGAGATTTCCAGCACAGGTGAAGGGCCACCACATATTTCTTTCTTACCTGTGTTCTATTATTTATTATTAATAGAAAAAAAATTCTTCACTGAAAGAGTGATCAGGCATTGGAGCAGGCTGCCCAGGGAGGTGGTGGAGTCACCATCCCTGGAGGTGTTCAAGAAACGTGTGGCTATGGTGCTTAGGGACATGGTTTAGTGGGTTAAGTGGTTCTGGGTTGACGGTTGGACTTAATGACTCTTGAGGTCTTTTCCAACCTTAATGATTCTATGATTCTGTAATTCTACCGACACCCATGAAGATGTCTTCCTGCAACATTGCCACATGTTGCTAAGAATTAAGATATTCTATAGTAGAAACCTGAAGGCTTGCTCCAACTCTCTGTTGCCCCTTTCTACCAATAAAGTTGAATGTCCACACAGAGTATCTAGCAAAAAATGTAATCGCTACTACATTTTTAAAGGTGCAGCCTAAATTGTTCTATATGTAGTTCCTTGTGTGGGTGAGCCTCTAATTCAAGAATGTTTATACAGCCTCCCTAAATAATTGTCTCCCTAAATAACTTAAGAATTACACTTTTGACAAGTAGCTAATAAGTCACTAGTGTTAGCATAAACTTTTTCCTAATGAGAATAAAATAAGTGACAGAGGTATGGGAACTGGTTTAATTAAATAATAGAATACCAGCTTTATTTAAACAAAGTTAATGCTGCCTGCAAAGTTTTCAGTGTTTAAAAGCTGGAAAGATTGTTGAGGGGTTCAATAAGCTACTTGTTGCTTCTGTTACTGGACTCTCAAGGGAGAAATCTGGAAAAAAACCTACATCTATGCAACATGCCACTACACTCAACCAACAGTACACCCTGCTTTAAAAATGGTGCGGAAGAACTCAGCTGGAAATTGAGTGTCAATGTTCTCTTGTATTGACCACAACAACATATTTATCTTAGTGCTCTGACAGTTGAACAAGCAGGCATGCATGAATCATGCTTAGGGATGGCACTCGTTTATGTAATGCTTCCCAAACTTGTTCAAGGACATGTCATCCTTGGAACACGCAATTCCTAATTCTGTCAAGTTTGATGCCTCCATGGGTTATCTGCCAAATAATTGTCAGTTCTTTAACCTAAAAGTGTCTGGGGACAACTTCAGACATCAATGGGAACACAGATATTTTGTCTTTCTCTTCTCTGTGCACTCACCTCCCTTTAGCTGCAGGTTTTCCCCACATCACACCCTGCTCTCATACATCTGTGTCCTCATCAAATGGTGATCCAGCTGTAACGTGGAGCAGTATACGGCAGTCCTGAGCTAGCTTACACTGAGCATTGCACAGCCAAGGTGATGGTGGTGTAAGGCCTGTTACAACAAGCAAATTCTCACGATCACTCCCGGCTCTCACCCTACTCGCCTCCACACTCCTGCCTCTGTGTCATCACACTTCCACTACTGCTCTCACCTCCAGCTGCAAATAATCTGCCTGCACACATCCCTGCTCAGCATCCTCCATCCCATTTTTCTGGGAGGGTTCCTGGCTTCACCCCTACATTGTGCTCAATGCCGCACGGCAGCTCCCAGCGGCATGTCCTGCGGCCACCTCACCCAGGGCTCAGACTCAGTTCTTGCTACAGCTTTGGGAAGAGGCACGCAGAAACCATCTATTACCTCATCAGAGTACAGCAGCACACGTCACTAACTACTGCCTGATCACAAGACCAGACAGACCAGAAAACAGCAAGCATACACATTGAGGGCATGGGAGGCCAATGTCAAAAAATGGGGATCCAAAGCTGCTCTGACATCTGTAAACTGACCCAGCTTCTGAGCAATGCCCTTGGCACGTGTGCAGAAACTCATCAGCAGGGTCAGAAGGACACAAGCAGACCCCAGGGCTGAGCAGACATGCTCCATCCCCTTTTCAGTCCAGAAAAAGGATAACACTCATGTCAGAGGGACCCGTAGCACTGAATCACCACTTCTCCTCCTCCTTGGACTGACTGACTCAGTATACAGCAGGGTGGTGATGTGCATGAGGAAACAAAGAGAGAGCTAAGTTTCTCAGCAAAGCAAGGTATTATTATGAAAGATTTGGGTGAGGTTTTACACTCCAATTTCAACTGTGACTTCCCAAGTGCTTGAATGGCACATTGGCAGCTCACCTCTAGTTGTCTGCTTCTCTCACCTCACTGTTGTTTTCAAAATGCAGACAAACAGAGGTAAAAATGCTATGCCACAACTGTAGTCTTACAGCATTCAGACAGAACACAATTTTTTTTATGGTAGAGAAGCAAAACTAACAAGCTTTATGGTTGTTGTAAAAAATAATATGCCATAAAATGTTATTAAATACACCTCCACCCAAATAACATTTCATCTAAGTCTCCCTCTCCCAAAAAGAAATTGAGATTAGTTTGATCCTTTACTGGAAAGTGATAAAATAGCATGTGTTTTGCTCAGTAAAAATTATAGGTGATCTCTGCAATTTCTTATTAAGACTAGTCTCCCTGTACTGTCCTTGTAATTTGTTATTTTTACACTCTCACTAACCTGGCTATCTGCTAAAGATGCAAAAAAATTCCCTCTACACAGTCAGAAAAGAGCTTCTCTTCACAGCCCTGGTCCTGTTTCACTGTTGAGACAAGAGGAGGGGAATGCTGTCCTGGTGATGGGAATCAGGTGATCTGCAGACAGCTTCTGCACCAGCCTTTCAACAAGGAAGCAGCTACAGGAGCAAAAGACATATTGCTTTGCCTGCCTCTTTTCACTTGGGCAATGGGGACCTGCTCCTGTCACACCTTCTTCTTTCCTTCTGCAGCCTGCAAGCACAGAGACTAACCCACAGCACTGTCTGCCACGGGGTGGACTGTGAGAAGCTCTGTACTCTGTTCTGACAGATACGTGATAAGGTGGGGATAGAGCGGGGAAGCAGCCTACTGACACAATGGGTAGCTATGCCATAGTGCACTGACAAATGCATTCACTGGCACACTTGCTGACCTGTGGGCAAATATGCATTAAGATGCAGCCTTCTGCCTTATTTTCTGATTTGTAGCTATAAGAAAAAAGTCATTCTAACAGTTTAGGAAGGGGGATACTGTTCTTCCCACCAGTGCCACTGGAAATAAAGCGTCTGTTGGAAAGTAGAGTTATGTTACATAGCTAAAAGCATATGGGGTTTTTTACAGAAAAAAGGCATAGTGCCCCTTCAACCTGCAAAAATAAAACATGATTGCTTTGTTGTCTCAATTATCAAGACCTTCCTATATCAAAACGTTGAGACTCGGAAGTAAGAAACATGACTATGCTCTGTATGGAACATGCCCATACTGGATACAAGTGTAGCACCGACAAAACCCTCCAGACCGTGTCCCTTCATGCACTGGAGTCAACATGAAGAAAAGTTGCTTTGAGTGAAAATTGCTCTTAAGTTGCTCCAAAGTCTGGGTTAAAATGTAGATCAAAAATCCAGAGGGCATTATATAATGTCACTCAAGTTTGTTAATAAATGCTATATGTTCCAATTTCTCCTTCCAAAAAAGCTATAAAGTCATTCTGTCATCTTGCATTGTTCTCTAGGACCTTTACCTTCATATTTCTGGCAGATTGGAAATGTTGAAAAAATAATCTGGCAACAGATTTTACTTTCATAAGAATAAAAAATTCATGCAAAACAAGTTAGGAAAATAGGAAATGTGGGTTTTTTCTCATAAATCAGTGTTTTCTGACTTGAGGGGAGTTGTGCTACTACTGGGGGGTTTTGCACAGTGGCATCACAATAAACAAAATTTGTGAAATACATGTGAAAAAATCTATGGTTGGGACTGGAGTTGTGGTCTCAGATAAAACGTGTTGACTAATAAAAAGATGAACTCTCATGAGACATTCAGAAAATAGTTTTGCTTATTCCTTTTCTAGAAATACATCAATGCAGACTTCTGTTTCACCTGTGTAAAAGGCAGAAAGCAATTCTATTCTACTGCTTCTAGATCAACAAGGGACTTCTCATTTAACTTTTGGTGCCATCTTGTTTCCCTTGTACTCTGCTTCTTTGAAGTATCTCTTTTTTATCCATCTGGCCAAACATCTTTTTTCTGGTTAAGGAATCCCTGTGGGGGGGGGAAAAATGCCCACTGATTTAAAACTGTGCAAATAAGGCATCCATCACTTTATTTTCTGGCTATTCTAAATATACTGACACAAAGTCAGCTCCTGTAGAACATAAGTTATTCATGAAGACAGTCTCATTTACCCTAAACAATGCTCTGCTTTTAATTACGTTGTCACAGAACAGCTGAACAACTTTCAGGAGTCCATACCAAAATTCTAAAAAAATTGCTTGGCTCAGACAGGACTTCTGTTTACTGCAAGGATGTATTTAAGCTCTACATCTCTGCATACTGATATATATGTAGTTAAGGATACAGATAATAGCTCTGGTAGTGGCGCTGCTTCTTGGGTGGTGTTGCACCAAAGATGCAGTTGCCTCTGTGTACTCTTTCCTGGAAAGCAGAAACACACAAACATGATACAGTTGAACAAAAAATCCCTCCAACTTAAACCTTGCTTATTCCCATGCACTTCAGTCCTATTCACTTGGGCCATATAAGCCTCACTGGTATAAGAGGTGTTGAAATCTGCTTCTGTTTGTGTCAGTTTATTGGCTGACAGTTGTTAATTTGGATATGTAAATGATGTACCTTAATGATACAATAACCTGTCCTGGATCTACCTGCATAGCATGGCAGAGGTCTTTGCTCTGTGCTCCATAGTCCTGTTTCCCTGATAACACAGTTGCATTAGAGTTGTGATTTCCTTAGAAACTTTACCACAGAAAAGAGAGGTGAAGCGTATGCACGAGTATCACGTCCCTGCAACTCACACCTGATTCAGTGAGCTGGGAAGAGTTCCTGGGTGGTACATGGATTTGCTCTTTCTACATGTTTCACAGCTGTTCAGGATAGCAAGGAAAAATAAACAATAATTTATTAGGTAAAGGTTTTTTTAACCTCTGCAAGACTGTGATATTGGTCAGGCTATATTAAGCCTGACAGTGAAAAATCTGTTCCCTGTAATTGCAGATATGTAAACTGTAAAAGATAGAACCATAGAATGGTTTGAATTGGAAAGGACCTTAAAGATCATCAAGTTCCAACCCCTCTGCCATGGGCAGGGATACCCCCCACTAGACCAGGTTGCTCAAAGCCTCATCCAGCCTGGCCTTGAACACCTCCAGGGATGGGGTATCCACAGCTTCCCTGGGCAACCTGTGCCAGTGCCTCACCACTCTCACGGTGAAAAATTTCTTCCTAATGTCTAGTCTAAATCTACTCTCTTTCAGCTTATACCCATTACCCCCTGTCCTCTCACTACACTCGCTGATAAAGAGTGCCTCCCCAAGGAAGTGATCCTTGAATATTAGCCAGCTTTCTTGGGCCTCTTTTCCCGCCAGGGCTTTATCCCATGGGACTCTTCCAAGCAGGTCCCTGAAGAGGCCAAAGTCCGCTCTCCTAGAGTCCAGGGTAGTGAGGTTGCTGTGCGCCCTCCTCACTGCCCTGAGGATCTTGAACTCCACCATCTCATGGTCGCTGCATCCCAGGCTGCCCTTGAGTTCCACATTCCCCAACAGCCCTTCCTTGTTGGTGAGAACAAGGTCCAGCACAGCCCCTCTCCTGGTTGGCTCCTCTATCACTTGGAGAAGGAAGTTGTCATCAACACATTCCAGGAACTTCCTGGCCTGCCTATGCTGTGCTGTTCTTCCAACAGATATCAGGATGCTTGAAATCCCCCATGAGGACCAGGGCTTGTGAGTGTGAGGCTGCTCCTATCTGTTTGAACAGGGCCTCATCCACTTGCTCTCCCTGGTCAGGTGGCCTGTAGCAGACCCCCACTACAATGTCCCCTGTCCCAGCCCTCCCTTTGATCCTGACCCACAGGCTCTCTGTTGGCTCTTCATCTAACCCCAGGTGGAGCTCCATGCACTCCAGCTGGTCTTTGACATAGAGGGCAACACCCCCTCCTAGTCTCCCCTGCCTATCTATTCTAAAGAGCCTGTATCCCTCCATTCCAACACTCCAGTTATAGGATCCATCCCACCACGTCTCTGTAATGCCAATAAGATCATAACCCCATAGGCGTGCACACATCTCCAGCTCCTCTTGTTTATTGCCCATACTACGTGCATTCATATAGAAGCACTTAAGTTGGGCTCCCAAAGAGGCTGGAGATCCTGTGTGCTGCTCTCCAGCTGCCCTCATGCCAGCCTGTGAACCTGTAACTTAAATGGCTGTCCTTAGCTGAAAGCTGTAACCTAAGTCTTACTAGAATACTTTGATAACAAGAAGCTTCCCTATAATTCATTCAGAACACTAATGTAATGAACAGCAAATTAAAACAAACAGAAGACTGAGCTGTTGGAGTCTTAGAGTAAAACACTCATCGAAAGCCTTTCCAAAAAAGTCCATTTCCTTCCCATAAACCTATAATGCAAGAGAAAAACAGATTGACTGATTAGTTACAAGTTTAAAAGCTGACGTTGAAATTGCCCTTAGGTTTTGTTCCCAGTGCAACACCTCAGCTGTAGAATCAGCTCTACAAAGCTGTCTTCTGGTTAGAACCTGCCAGGCTAAAATTAAGTTAATTTTCATTAATATGGTACCTAGAAACTCTACACAAGGCCCAACACTTATTCCTAAAGAATTTCTGAGTTTTAGAAGTCTTATTTTTAAATCACATTTTTAAATACATTGCTTCAGAAACATCACATGCATTATAACATTAAAAGAAATAAAATTACACTGGAAAAGAAAGATTTTGTTAAAGAGTTCTGCACTGAACTTTGTCAATGAAATGTTTACATGGGATTACAATTCAGGCCTCGGAGATTTAGCTGTCTGGCTCTTTCAGTCACTGTTGATATATAAAAGAAGAAATTGTGTAGTTCTGGTAATCTACTTCTAACATCCAAAGAGGGTTTTGCTTCTAATTACTTAGGCCACTGACATTCAAATGCCCGAGCTTAACAATCTAGTGGAAGTTGTCCCTGCCCATGGCAGAGGGGTTGGAACTAGATGATCTTTAAGTTCCCTTCCAACCCAGACCATTCTATGATTCTATGATTCCATGATTCCATGATTCCATGAAATAAGCAAAGACATATTTTACTGCTGTCTATTCTACCTTTTCATACCCAATGCAAAAACAGCATATAGCACTTCCCCAAGGGAAAACTTGGGAGGCAGAGCTTAACTTGATAAATTCCTGCCTCAGCACAGCCTTTAGAAACATATTTAACTCTGTGTTTAGAACGTGACTGAAGGTTTGCAGAAATCAAGGCCGAGAAGACTAGTGTTTAACATGGCAAAGTGATGAATAAGCATAATAAAATTGCTCTGCAAGAAACAGTAGCTTTCAAATCACAAAAGACATGTGAAAATCACCTTTGTGAAATAAAATAAGAATATATCGAAGTCCAGGTACTAAATAATAAATCCATCAGGGATTCAAATGATTCCATTAATTAGAAACAGTCTGAAATTTTGATCTCTAGGTCACCCATTCAAATTCAGCTAAATTCAGTAATAAAAGGTTAATGCTGTTTAATGAGAGCTTCCTGAATAAGCAAAAAGAGTTTGTTTAAAGGTAGCCTTAAAGGAAGGCCAAGGACAGAGGGAGTCCTTTGATTACAAATCCACTGCTTTGAAAGAAAAGACACTTGCATTAATGCCATCCACAACACATCACTATTTTTCCCCACACTAGTGGGAAAACTACAATAATATTATATTTGAGTAAGCTGGGAAATTTTTCTCTTTGATTGCATTAAATCATCCGAGTTCTTCACAGTGATCCATAAGGAACGAGCTTCCCTACGCACAATGCCTCTGTTTGCCTGAGTCACTGCACAGGAGAGGCTTTATATGGGCTTTTAGAAGAGAGAAATTATTTTGTGAGGATAATATAACAAGCAGTGGCTCAAGGGGAAAGGAAAAAAATCCAAGGTATCAGGAGCTGACTATTCTTTCTTACACTGGTTTATAAAAGCTTAACTGCACAGGGTTTCAGTACCTACTGAGAACAGTTCAGAGTGCATGGGCACTACCAGACCAGACTGAGGATACTCTGTTACCTCTTCAAAGGGTAAAATAATCCTTGCAAAGGGGAAAGGCAAAGGATAGTCAGGACTGTAGGATTCATCCCCAATAAGCGATAGATGTATATCCTTGGGGGAAGAAAAAGATCACCTATCAGCAATACAGTCAAGAATGCTGCTAATAAACTGCATCTCAGTGAATCTCACCACAGCTTTTGAACCAGTTCTGTGACAGGAACCTGTCAGAGTGCAATTCAGTTACTTCTCATTAATGCAGTGACTGGAAACTGGGTAGAAGTCCTAATGTTTAACTCAGTGCTTGTGAGAGGATTGTAAGAGAGAAAAGCCTGTTTTCACTAATAGTTTATGCTTTCTGAACAAGGATACAGAGCTGCTAGCCTATACAGCTGTCAGGCAAGAATGGTCTTTCTCTTGATATTATATACCAGCTCATTCACTTGCCTGCTTCCCTATCCGATTCAAAAAACAAATTCTCCAGAGCTTTCCTACATGTCTGGAAGAAGCCACTGGTGTTTGACTGCTGCTCTGGGTCGATTATCACAGGCGTTACTCTATAAGCTCCAGGAGTTTTCTCTGTTGCTGATGGAGAGAGATCATCTCTTCCAGAAGAGATTGAGAACAAAAGCCCAAAGCAGCTGTACTTTATCACATCCGAAAGGGCTTATCTTCCTCCACTGACTACAGAGGGATCCATGGAAATGGCCCTTACCAGACTAAGGGTAGCTTTCCTCCAGAGTGTAACCTTTCCCATTACTTTGTCTTTGTTTCCAAGCAGCCAGAAAAGGAAAGAGAAAGCTTGACTATCTACAATTTATCTTGCTTTGTAGACTTTTTTTGTAATGTTTATTAGTAACAAATAATTAGTAACTCAAAAAAGGGCCAAGCACAAATTTTCCTCTTCTTGGTGTTTCTTCTTCACTTATCAACATTATTTCAGTCCAATATTGCACTGCATCCTGAAAATTCACCTTCATCAACGCCCAGAGCCAGACACTTCTGACTCAATATTTGAGATTGAGTGAAACCAAGACACCTTTTATCAGGCTACAGAGCTCTAAAGCCTGACCTCAAGATCCCTTTTGATGACTACAAACAACCCAAGTATAAATGATTACAGGATTAGATTTATGTTTGTAAATATCTGGGTTTTACACTTTAAAAGAAATGCAAGCATATTTGCTTGTCCATTCATTGTGGTTTTATGTCTTTAAATAATGTCCACATCAGAGTTTTTAGTTGCAATTAATAGATCTCCGTATAGTATAGTAACTTACTTAAATTCTTTATTCTTTTTTTAAATTAAAAGTAAACAAAAACAAATGATTTTTTTTTTGCAGTTTATTGCTTTATCGTTGGATATATGGGAGGAGAAAGGAAAAAAGTGAGTAAAAAGGACAACTTACGAGGGGCCAGTACCTGATTTGGAGACAAGGCAATCTGGTGTACTTACAGTTACACAAGGCTTTTTTATTTAATCCTACAAAGCTGCTTTAAGAAAATGCCTAAACTGAACCAAAGCTCATTTGAGTCTCTTTAGTGGTACCTTGCTGAGCAAATAGTTCAGTCAGGGAAGTATGTTCTTTCCAACTGCTTCTGTTTTGTTCCTATGGGAAGCGTTTAGGCAGGACATATTGTCTCTGTCAGGTTTGTACAGATAGTACAAGAGAGAAAATTTAGTACTGGCCGGTTGCCACCTCACAAGTCTTTCACTAGTATCAATTCAACCTACAGTAAAGGAAACAACACTGGCAATGGAGAGGTAAACATTGGAAATACCATATGACTGGGTTAGTAATAGCCCTTTAAGTGACATTTATCTTTGTAGTTGCTTAAACATTATTCATGTATTAATTTATTGCTAATATAAAAATATCTGGTAATTTTTAAGCTGTTTACTTCCTATATTCCCAAATATTTAAACTCTATTTGGTACTAGTTCTAGTCTAGTTCTCCATCTCAATGATGAGCAGCTCAGATTAAATCTGTATAGCTAAATATTGAAGGAAAGCAAAGGATAAGGAGCACTAGACAGGCCTGACACAGGACGCAACTCAGCAACTTCTATTTATGGATCCACTTTCCATATCCACCCATCCTGTTTTGGGAAGGAGAGTAGAGTAACTCATTTTACGTTAATGCATTAACCTAAAGCAACCCATTCACATTTCCTAGTTCTTAATATTTTGTCTGCTTTACTGTGTATTTAGGCATTCATCTTAGTATTCAGTTCACTACATTAACCATTCACGAGCCACTTCATGGACAAGCATGGAAGCAACTCTGCTGCCCTGGTGGCTTAAACTCCAAGCCATGCTTAAAAACAGATTCAGTTGCAGGGAACAGCACTGCTCCTATGCAGAATTTGTTGGTCGAGGCTTTAGAGCACACAGCCTACACTCCATTACATAGATTATTTCCACATCATAGCAAGTAATCCAATTGAGTAAAATAGGAGGGAGTTAAGCAGTATCTAACAGCAATAATGGCAACAAAACTGGCTCTAAGAAAGACCTCATAGGTTTACACTATGTCTGTATTTTCCCCGATCACTGTGCACCATTCTGGTCAAAATCTGTATGATTGTAGGTCAATAAGGCTAAGAAATGCTGGTGTTCAGAGGAAGTGAGGGATAGCTGTTCTAAGGTCTCCTTCTTGCCTCTTGCTAGTGCAAGAGACAACAATTATGTTCTCTTGCCCTGGATGATAACTACAGATTGTGACTCTAGCTAACAATAAATAATGACTTATGACAATAGCTAGTTTCCTGACACGGTGACTCAGGGACAGAATTTTGATCCTAAATGCTGCTTTCTATTCCCTACTTTTCCTTCCACACACAGCCCTAAGGACGGCTCTTTACTGTCATACTTCCAGCAGTCTGTGTACCATATGGTCCATATTCCATGGCCAAACAATCCATATTTGTGTTGTCAGTATTCAAACAAATGAAGTCAGGCCTCTGGTTTCCCCTCATGAAAGAGAGCTAATGGACCAATCACCCTTGCAGGATATGCCAGTAGGGCCAGCTCCAGGCTTGTGGGGGATCATAGAATCATAGAAT
>VZTO01002950.1:28612-55226 GCA_013400615.1 Syrrhaptes paradoxus | reverse complement strand
CTTCTCTTCTCCAGGCTGAACAACCCCAACTCTTTCAGCCTGTCCTCATAGGGGAGGTGCTCCAGCCCTCTGATTAATTTCATGTCTTCTTCTGTGTAGGCTGCAAAAGGATGGGAGAGTGCCAGCTGGTTTGTCCTTCAGGACAACCGGATCTAGGGGCACACTGTAGGCAAGTCTAGAGCCTGAAAGTCTGGCACCAGCCTATGTCCCTAATCTCTCACTTTTGCTATGAGATGCTGATGGGTAATGGCTTAAATGAAGCTATTGCGTTTCTACAGGACCACAGGATGGCTGCTTGGGGCACAAACACATCAGAGATGGAATGAACAGACAGAGGTGCAAAAAGACCATGGTGCTAAAGGTGTGGTCCCTGAGATTCTTCTCTACAGCCCCGGTAGGACTGTCAATAGGACAAGACTGGTGAGAAGACAAGCCAGCATGAGCCTTCCCCAGTGCAACAACCCTTCTGGGAAACAGAACAAAGCAGTACAGCGTTGGTCAGAAAGCAATCTCTCAAGTTTCTTTCCACTATATTCAGAGGTCTTCAAGATTTTCCAAACATTATGATATAACTTTGGCAAATAGGTTGTTACTTTTAGTAATATTACATAAACAGTTTTCAACTAACATTCTGAGGCAAAGACATGACTATTAATTTTTCTGGACACCTGAGTTCTGCACTATCAAATTGTCACTATGAACTGAAACAGAGGAGTAAAAGTGAGGCAACACAAGACAGAAGATCTTTCTTTGAAGAGAGATGGTCAGTTTGTAGTAAAAGACAGCATGACACCAAACCACTTCTGATAAAGATCTTTAAAGACAACCCTGTTTTTTTTTCAAAAGCAGTATGTTCCAGCTCTCGCAGAAAGTCTGGGATAGGTCATGCCAGCCCAAACCACTAGAGAAACGTGACTTTTCCCTGTCTGCTAGGTAGGATGGATTTATTCTTTCTTCCACTCCAACTGGAGAGAAGAATAAATAACTTGCAGCTGCTTAAATACCATGTGGTAAACTTTGTTGTCTATCAGGAAACACTCCTTACTGAGAAAGAAAAAAACAAACAAACAAATTCTGAAGATCTGTTTCAGAGCAGTTTGCAAAGCAATGTTTTCCTAATATAGATCAAACAATAATGTGTAGGCCCATGAAAAGAAACTACCTCTGCAGTAACCTTTGGAGGAAAAAGGTGGAACAAGTTAAACCTATATTTAATGGGTGATTCTAGGAGCATAACAACCTTACCCAGATGCCTCATTCTGCTCTGTTTGGAATTTGTCCTCTGTGTTCATGTACATACATTAATGATTAACTTATTTTGCCATCTCTCATCTGTTGATTCAAATACATAAGGGGAGAGACATGCCAATTTGTTTTCATTTGAGCAAATAGCTGATGCCAATGATGAGCCAAAAATAAGGAACAGAACATGAATATTTTTCAAATGTAGCCAGTTACTGGTTAACTTGAGAAAATACCAGATATTACCTCTTACAGTAGATACATTATCTAAATATATTGATGTTCAATCACTGTTATAAAAACTAACTATTTATTTTCCATGTTTTCAACTGCCCTGTAGGTTTATTCAAGACAAAGGCAGGTTACCACCCTGCTGGCAGGAACTTCAAATGAACAGACTGTGTAAAAGAGAACCAGAGAAACATAAAATGAAACAGGGAACTATGAAAAGCTTAGAGGACCTTCTCTCACTTGTACCTCACTTTGTAAATTTCATTTACATATGAAAATTTACCCTTTTCTCAAGACAGTGCTCTACATGTATGAAGACCTTCATGCTACAGATACCATGCTGAAAATGAAAAATACATTCTTCAGTCTTCAGCATCTTCTTTGAGTCAGGAGGGTTTCCTTAAGAAATATTTGCTTCTGACTCAATAATTATCTTTACTTTTCAACCTTGGATATTTTCATGGATCTCATATTAAACAGAAATCTGCCGGTCCACAAGCTGATAATTCACTCTTGTCATTCTTTAGTGTGGGATCCCATACTGCCTGATGCTTTTCAGGGACAGAAAGCACTCAAAGATGCCTTGAATTCGGGAAAGCATTAAACACTGCAAGCTCAGGGTTGCAGCAATGGACCAGAGCATCAGACGACATTGAAGAAATACAGCTGTCAATAAAACAGGAGGCTCAGGGACAATTGGACAAATGTGGAGGAGAAAGGAGACCTGCATTTCAGAAAGACAGCCAGAAAAGTGCAATGAACCAGAACAGGCCTAGGATAGATGGCCAGTGGTGTACTAGGAGTCCTTGGATTACTAACTGAGCATCAAAAACTAGGAAGAATTTAACTCCTAAGGAAAACAAAGCAAAACTTTGCACTCCAAAACAGCATTTCATCTAAGGATATCAAAGCAAACTCCATACATTAGGTCTCACTGTGAAATAGGTTAGCTCTTATCTTACAGCTGAGAAAACTAAGGCTCACCATCATACAGACAAAAATGGCAAAGCTATTTTTCTTATCTGGGTTTTCAATAAGATCCTGATGTAGCCAAAAAGCAAGAGCAAAGGTCAGATTAGCTCCAATTTTTTCTGCATCATTTAGCCCAAGCAGTAAATCAAACAAGGGAGTTTCAATAGGATAAAAGATCAGATTTGAACTGAGGCTGAAACTCCTGGATTTCATTTAAAGAAGACAATTCACAACTGTGTAAGATCTAAGCAGACACGTGTGCGTTGCATGCACACACACCAGCTGGAACTATGCAGGCGAGAGCCACAATTCTGGGACTGTTTTTACAAAAAAAAAAATTCATACTGCCTGTCAAGTGGTAGCTGGACACCTCATATACCTATGTGTCAAGGTGAGTCAGAACATGCATAGCACAGACAGGAAAATAAAAAAGATTTAACTCTCCATCACCAAAAGACTTCTGTGGCTTGGGGTAAGAGATTCCATCAAGGACTGATGGAACCAGCCACAACAATTTTGAACAAAAGTCTGTGAAGAGGAAATGTGTAGTGGTCCTAATTAGAACCTCTGGATAAAGGTGCACCACTTTTTTCCAGATGACAGTCAGTAAACAGTGGAATATTTTCAACAGGAAAGATTAACTAAGAAAACAACTAAATACATAACTTCTGCTGCTTATAACCCCAAAGCAGTGTAAGACCTACAGAAAGAGAAAGCAGCTTTAAAATAGACTCAAAAATAAAGTAAATTTGTAGTAATGTGTCGATCAACCAGGGTACGCTCAGTAAGCCACATCTGT
Source organism: Syrrhaptes paradoxus (assembly GCA_013400615.1). NCBI lineage: Eukaryota > Metazoa > Chordata > Aves > Pterocliformes > Pteroclidae > Syrrhaptes > Syrrhaptes paradoxus. Next base: position 51,982 of record VZTO01002950.1, on the reverse strand, counting down.
ACTTGTTCTATTAAAATGTGCTGTTGAGCAGAATTAACTCATATAGTTAGGGAAATAACCATTGGGAAGAGAGGCACAAGGACACCATTTCAGCTATTACATGAGGGCAGTTTACATAATCTACGTGGCATCACACGTGGTTGCGATGATAAAAGCTCCGGAACACTTTCAGCTTTGTTTTTTATGAAATAGCCAAGGATCCATTAAATATGGAATTAAAATCTTGTACAAACTAAGCACTCCTAATATAAAGAAATAAATGGGTAATTCACAGGGTCTTTTGTTTTTAAGATCTCTTGTTGATACTTTCAGTCATCTGTTATAGCATACTTCTATTCCCTAGCAGGGTTATTGGGTTAGTAATCTCTGCTCTAACCACTTTTCCGTGGGGCTATATACTAAAAGAGCCAGTTCTGGTTTGCAGCCAAGGTGTCCAGTTATTCTCATCATCTGGCTGCTAAATACAGCTGTTGACTGACTGCAAAACCCAGCTCCAGTGGCCATGTCTTGTTTTATGCCAGGACATTTCCCCTCTGGTTCAGGAAAATGATGCCACCTTGGAAAGGAAAGTAATTGTATCTTCAGAGGATAGGATCCTCTCACAAAATCTTGCCTCCATATCTCAATTTAATCTTTTCAGAATAAACTCTAAGTTCATACCTGTAAATGTGGTATGCAAACTTGATGACAGCGAAGAAAGCACTGCTGGGAGAAAGCAGTTGCTACAGCCATAGTGTTGGCACAAGATATTTTGGTGGTACTGGAGATAATTAAGGCTAAAGCAAAGCACAGTAGTAAATTGTTTTCAGTCACTCACAATCCATGGAGCTTTGTACCTTAAATATGTGCCATATCTGGTAGCCTTCTACCTTTGCTGGGGATTGTGGGTACAGAAATGGGAGACTGAAAGCAGAAGAACGTATCAACCTCTGTGTAACAGCAGTCTCTTCAATTCTGAGGGACAAGGGAAGAGAACAGAGGTACTTGTATTGACTTTTAATAATCTCTTAAAAATCTAAGGTCCAGATGGAATATCATGGGATCTCTCAAAACAACATTAACCTTAATTGCTATGAGAATAATTATATGAGATGCCTATCTGAATCTTAAATAGTGGAACACGGTAAATGCTAACTTCCATTTTTTAACTCAGTAGCTAAAATTCTCTACAAGGATGTGAGCATTGATAAACTGTTCTGGAAAGAGGGACAAAAGCTTGTAGCTCTTTTTCTTTCCTTTATTTTCCTGCCTCTCCCTTGCACACAGAACACCATGGCCTTGTTTGCTTGCTCTGAGGGACTGCAAAGAGTCTATAACAGAAGCAATAAAAAAAAGATTAAAGGCAAGGAGTAACTTAAGTAAGATATTCTCAAAGATGCCATCTGGGGTTGAGTATGATAGCTTCATGCTAGTACTGAACACAATCCTGCAAGCAGTCAGAAATCAAATTCTAGACTCAGGCTTCCTGTGATGCTGAAGAAAATAAAATGCTTTTAATCTTTAATGTTCTTAGAGAATGAGAGTCAAATATTTTCTTCAGGCGGCATTTCTTGCAGTTCATTCTTTGCACCTTCTGAAATCTTGGGGAAGAGAAAAAGGGCAGAGCTTTTCTGCCCTTAGCTGGGTTCTTAGCTGGACACTTTCAGCAAGCCCTCCCAATCAGCATTGAAAGCTGTATGCACTACAGAGCCTTCATTTCAAGAAATGAATGATCCCCTTCCTCAGGTGGGGATAGAAGGAGTCATGAAGGAGAATTCCAAAGATACTGGTAGAAAAGAGATCTTTCATAGCACTGAGGGGCCATGGCATAAAAGAATTGAAGGAGAAGAGTAAGGTCTGTGAGCTTACAGCTTCATATTCCTGGTTCATTTCTACAGTACTTATAAAGTCTGGATATTAGCCACATTCATCCCATGTGTTTAGCTAGAATAAATGTTTGAGAAAGGCTGTCATAAAATTTATTTTTCTTTCTTCTGTTTTTCATCTTCATACAGGAGACAATTCTTCAACACCCGTCTCACTGGAAAGGCAATAAACTGGTGTCTCCCATCTCTCAGGTTAGTGCCCTATCTCTTAGGCTGTAGGCTTCCCTGGGAGTGGAGTGTTGCCACTTCAGGGCTGTTGAGCAACACTCAACACTCACTTAGGGAAAACTTTTCTCCTCTTTGCCGGCAGGGTCCTGCACTCCTCTCTGAGTCATAGCACTAATTCAAAAGGAAAGGTGGTGGGGAATGTACACATTCTCCAGGATATCACTGCAAGGCAAAAGAGGAAGATTTGAATCCGATGAGACTACAAAACATGTTGAACACAGATCTCCAACTTCCTGAGCAAGTGCTCTAATCACAGGACTCCTAAATAAGCAGTCAACACTTCTCTCTTCTGAGATCTTAAAGAAAAGCATGAGGCAGTCCCTTATTCTCAAAGCACTGAAGATCAAGCAAAGTTTTTGTGGCTGTGAATCACACTTTCCTCACATACTCAGAACTTCAGCCGAGTGCCAAAATTGGACAGACAGAGAGCATTTCATACACATCTGGTCCTAACATGGGCGAAGTCTCCTTTGGAACAGCACGTTGGGTATTACAAATCCAGCTTGTGAGCCCTGGGAACCCTAACTCTATGTCGTGCTACTTACTTACTCTATGAAGAACTGGACGTCTAACTTGGCTTTGTGAATCACATTCCCAAAGGCAAGCCTGTTAAAAGTATCTCTGAAGAGCTGGATGAGAGTATTGTGTTTCAAAAGGAAGTTGTCAAGTAGTTTTTTAGAGCAGTCTTAACCAGAACTTAACACTGGGAACCCCTTGTAAGGGAGTGGTACTGTTCCAAACTTGCTATCCAAAAAGATGTGTCAGTCAGTATCTCTGCTCCAGCTGAATGTGCCTAAAATGGGCCAACTGTTAATACCCTCTTTATCTGTTACATGTATCTTTTAGAACATGCAGGCTAATTCCCTATCACTAGGCGAGATCCAGAGCTAGGACCATGACAAATTAGGTATAGCTGATTAAAAAAAAAAAAAAAAAACAAACACCAGTAGTTATTTTTTGCCAGGCCATTCAGTCGATATGCAGCAAATTTGCTCATTCAGAACATTTATAACAGAAAAGAGCCTTGTCCCTTGATTATGCAAATCTCCTTCTCACCACCTCTCATGTATCAGTTCTATCTTTCTATAAATGCCTGACCTATGCATGATTGCTGGAAAATGATTCCTGATCCTGCAGCTGAACCCACAGAAGCATTTCCCCCTGCAGGAGAGATGCAGTCCAGTGTTTTGTTGGTATAACCAAAGTGGATACGACCCAGACTTACCCAGCATAGCAAAACAACTGCCTGAAGACTGGGGGTTTTTTTGCATTCCCACCCCCCCCCACCCCCCTCTACCCCCCTCCCCACTTAGCTGATGCCATCCAGGAAGTAATGCAGGTCAGTTAGTAGGGGTACAGGGGGGAGGAAGGGGGCCAGGGAAGAAGAAAGGAAAAAACCAAACCCCCAGCCCGAAGTGTGGCCAGCTGCATGTCTCCACCAGGTGGATAGGCTGACAAAGCTGTATCAAAAGAGGCTCTTCCAGTGCAAGCCCTGGTGAAGGCGGGTGGGCTTTCCACTGCTGTCACAATATTACTGCAAACACCAGGCTTCATTTCTTCGTGCTTTATTTGTTTTTTTTGACACTATTCAAGCACCTAACAACGTGGTTTAACTTTGCAGCTGCATTGCCTGTTGGACACATGGACACAGCCTGTTGAAACTGAGAATATACACCCCTTAGTTCTACTACCCGCCACAGATACTCCTTCTATTCTCATGTTCTTTGGAATATCTTGTACAGTTCTGTATTGTGCCTAGAGGAAACTAGCGAAGAAAAAACAAGGGACTTGTATTGTGATGTTGAGTCGAGGCAGGTTTGTTTTTTTTTCCCTTTAAATTTTCATTGTCCTCATCTTGTGAACAGCTCCTTACATGCATGGATAGCCCCACTGAATAGTCCCCACATGACTTTGCTGGTAACTGTTTGAAACATTAGGTGCTAACAACAGAACACTCTGCATAGAAGATGTAGGGTTCCATGCAGAGGAAGAGTCCCATTTGGGCCCTAGATTATTACTGTCCTTGGAATGGGTCTCTCTTTGCATAGAAAATACTGGTTGTTGCTTCCCACATGCTCAGGAAATGAGCAGGGTGTCCCAAAGATGATGAGGGTGGCAGTGAAACCCCTGGTGTGGATTCACATTTAACCCCTAGCACTTCACATGGACACCAAAAGAAGGCAAGAGGCTGGTGAGTTCAAAGGGCTGGTGAGTTCAGTTTAGGATACACAAGAGCAGAATCCCATATGATGGTATTTGCAACTCTCACATCTGTTTCATGAAATGCTACAGAAATATGTCAACCTAAGGAATTACTTCAGAACACTGAAGAAAGGCACTTCTTCCAGCAATAAATTCTGCCCCCAAATATAAGCACATAAGTAGTGATGAGTTTGAGGGCAATCTGTGAAAAATATTATACGCCCACATACAGAGCAATTGAAGCAGAATAGACTTGCTGAAGCTGAGAGTGGTATTGCACCATTTAGGAAGCGTTTTCATTAGTCAACTGCCTTTCAGTAGCTAAACTCCATATTTGCTACCTTAAATGTTGTTTAAAAAACTAATTAAAAAAAAGCAGCATAGATTCTTATCTCCTTTTCCAAGCAGGCTGAATTCTTCAATCCTAAACCGTTTTATCTTGGCACAGCTATCAGGCTATGTTACACATTTCTGGGAAATGTGTGTCAAAATCAGAGTGCTTATTGTTTAGTTTAAGGGATAGTTTCACATCTAAATGTGGGGAAAGGCAACTTGGGGAAAAAAATAGGATTTAAAAGAAAACCAGAATAAAAACTAGAGAAAATAACTGACTGTGCTGGATGCAGAATTGGGTCCCTGATCCTTCAGTTTCACATATAATCCTGAAATTTTACCGAAGCCTTTGCTCGTATACTTATGGGAGTTTTGAAGGACTCCGTCCAATGTTTCTGTGTAACAGTCTGCTCTAAACCTGTTTTTAATTAATCTATTACATATTCTAACTTCTAAAGAATGGGATTTAGAAAAGCACTGGGCAGCAGCCTTTCTTTATTCCTATTAAGTCAATGGTAAAACTCCCCTTAATTCCCCTGGGAGCAGAATTAGCCCCATGCCAAGCCTATTTTCAAAATCACATCTTTACGGCTTATGCAATGCCTTCTCGCCGCCCTTGTTTAAAGCACAGGCTTCCCTCTACTGTTGTGGTTTGTTTTTTTTTCATTGCAAAATAAAGTCATGCAAATACACAAACAAACCAACCTCAGCATTGTAACTTCTGGCAACACTGTTTTCTTTCTGATTCTCTGGCTCATAGTTTGGAGGAAAGGTTTAAGATTACCATGCTGAACCCCTGTGGAGGTCTAGGTAGGCTCCAAGTATGGTCCAAAAAAGTTGGGGATCAATCTCTGGGCATTGGGTGGATTCTCTTTTTCAGTTAAAGTGACCCAGCATTTTACTGTGTTTCCCTGCTTCCCACATCCCCACTGTTTATAGAATTGCTCTGTAACACGAGCAAAATAATAAAATTGTATCTTTTTTTAAAAAAACAACTTTTCATCTCACGGAAGGCTTGGGGAGCTCGATGCAGCAATTTGATCAGCTATCAAATGCGACATTTCTTTGCGCCAAAACATGTTGTTTTTTCATTTGCACTAGCGTAGGAGAAAAGTCGAATTCTTACACTCACAGCGATATATTCCCCCTACCTCCTTGCAGAAGACGTACTTTCCACCTGCAGAAAAAAATAACATAAAATTAAACCCCTGTTTGTCTTCCAAAGAACACGGCTCTTCCGAGAACAGCGGGCAGGGAACTGTACCCGGCCCCGCTCTGCGCCTGGCGGGCCTGGCCTGCTCACCGGGGCAGGGGTGGTGCTGCAGCCCCCCCTCGCATTGCCCTCGCTGTGTGCACGCGTGTGCACGTGCGCATGGGTGCCCCTGGGCGTGCAAGCACCCGCGCGCACAGCTGGGGGTACACGCGTGCCTGCATGCTTGTCCCTGTGGGTGCCTGTGGGGCTGCGTGTGCACACGCACATCCGTGGGGGGGGCGCGCGTGTGTGCCCACAAGCGTGCACGTGGGTGCGCGCGTGCCTGTCTGCCACCGTGTGCGCCAGTGCCGCGCGCCCACCTCGGGCCGTCGTTGCCGCCCCGCGGGGACGAAGCGGCCGCACCCGCTGACCCGGCCAGGACAGGCGGAGCCTGGGCTGCCCTCCCCGGGGCCGACCCCCGGGCCCTGCGGGGTCCTGCAGCGCGGTAGGGCGGNGCGGGCGGAGAGGGGAGCGGCACCCCGGCGGCGGCGGCCCGGCAGCATGGGCTGGAGCTGACAGCGCCCGCCCCGCAGACGCAGAGCGCTGCCGGCGGGGAAGGGAAAAGTTGCCGCGTCCGCCTGGGGAAACTTTCTGCCGCCCAGGCGGGGAGGGGCCGCCGGAGCCGAGCCGTCCGGTCCGGAGCGGTGCGGGTCCCTGCGCGGCGGCGGCGGGGCGCGCTGCGTTGAGGTGGCGCGGGGACCATGCCCGCCGCCAGCCTGCTGCCGCTCTTCGGTAGCGCGGCGGGGCCGGGGGNCTGGGGGCGGCCCGGCGGCGGGGGCGGCAGCGGCCGCGGGCGGGGCGGGCAGCCTGGAGCGGATCCGCGCGGACCACGAGCGGGCTCTGCGGGAGGCCAAGGAAACGCTGCAGAAGCTGCCCGAGGAGATCCGCAGGGACATCCGCCAGGACAAGGAGAAACTTCTGCAGGATGCCCGCGGCAGGAAGGAGGCGGGCGCCCCTGGACTGCCCCAGCGCCTCTTCCGCCAGCCCGTCGGCGCCGTGGGGCAGGAGCCCACCGACCCCGCCGTCCGGCAGAGGAGGGACAAAATCAAAGAGGTGGGTGGCGGCGCCCGGTCCCGTTCCTGGCTCCCGGAGACGCGCCTCGGCGCCCCCCGCGCGGGGCAACAGGTCGCTGCCAGGGCTGGCGGCAGGGCTGGGCGGGTATCCCTGAGCCCTCCTGTCTCCTCCTCTCTGCGGGAGGGGGTTTTTGTGGCCAGCTCTCGCTCGGCAGCCGCTGCGGAGGTCGGCTTCGTCCCCCGGCGTTGTACCTTCGGAGCCTGCCGTGCGTTCTGCGCCGCGGCACGGCGACGGGGTGAGCGCTGCCCGCTGAACCTGGCACTGCCGGCGCCGGGCGCGCTCCGTGCCGCCTGCACCTATCCACCCCTCCCCTCCCTTCCCGCGACGTTACCGGCCTCCCCCAGCTGCTGCACCGAACCCTGGGGAGGAAGCTGCGAGGCGCCTTTTGAGGAGCCGGGGGCTCGGCGGGAGCCGAGGGAGGAAAAGCGGCGCCCGGGAGCCCTGTGGCGAGGCGGGTCCGGCTGCGCGCCCCAGGGGACATCTCGGGCTCGGCCGCCGGTCGGTGAGCGGCGGGTGTCTCGCCGGGGGACGGCGCCGTGGCCGCGCCAGTGGCAGAGGAGGGGTCGGCCCACGCTGTCCGACGCTGGCCCGGCGGCTGCCGTTCCGAGTGCGGGGTGCGGATGCGTGATCCGCAGCGCCTCGGAGGTGTCACGGTGTGACTCGCGTTCGTGAGGTTCCGTCGTTCTGTGATACCGGCTGTCTAAGGAGTTGAGGGTATTTGGCAAAATATAGTCAATTCAGGTTATAGCGGTAAAGCATCTGAGCTATAATGTGTTTTGACAAATTCCCTGAACTGCCTTGTTCGTTCGTGCTGCTTGGTTGGTTCAGGTACCGTTTTAAGGCCCTTCCTTACAGGAATTCTCCAAGACTGTCGTAAGCAGAGCTTGACAGGGTCCTCTGACAGAAGAATTTTCTTGATAATATAGTTCAACTTCCCGTCGTTACTGGCTGGTTTATTTATTGAATGGCAACTTCAGCTGCCTGCAGAGATTAGGGTTTATGAATTAATTAGTAGTATATGTTTCCTGTACTGTGGTGATGGAAATAAGATACGAGTAGTGAGATCGTAACTACTGAGTATTTCTGTGTTTGTGAAACATTGTTAGCCTTATTTAGACTGTTATATTTTTATTGCATGTTTGTGTGGAGCGGTCTGGTAAGTGAGACCTGACATCACACAGAGCACTAGATAATAAGGTCTCACAAATCTCAAGCTGTGTTCTGTGCTCTGGAGTCCTTGCATCTGTTTAAATATTTTAGCAAATTGTGCAGCAGTCATAAGCATTAAATACCAATGCAAAGGTATTTTGAGGGGAGAAACTCTCAGGAGTGCGTAGTATAGACTGCATCTTGGTGTGCAGAGCCTGAGTTCTCTTCTGTCTTAGTGGCACAGCCTCCCTGAGGCATACAGAACAATTACAAATACCAGCAAACTATTTTCCCAGTTATCTTGAATTGCCACGTAGAAGTGTTCAGAAGTAATAAGGCTCCAGACCCAATGTACGCAATTCTGTAGAAGACTCTGCAACAAGTAAATAAGCAGGAGGAAGAAGATAAAACCGAAGTATACTACTTTTGCTGGTCCCACTCTGTGTCAGCTAGTACGAGTTATTATATTTTATTATCTGTGGATACACATGTGTATGTGTGTGTGTATTTCTATGTTTGTGTATTTATGTACGTGTACATACCCCTGTATCTCTTCAATTTTTCTTCTTCCTTTTCCATTCTATCACTCTTCTTTCTCCTCCACTGCTACACAGGAGCCACTTACAACACAGTAATTTCCCAGACCAGAATTTTGGCCATGTAAGCATAGGAGATGACAGAGAGACTGCACTTAGTTTCCAGATCTTTACTTTTTACTTCATCTCTGAGTATAATTCGTTAATACTGGCTTTTATGTCACTTTTTTTTTTATGTTGACGCTTTACAGTCAAGATGGAATTCTAATCTGCTGTCTTTTTAGAAATAGTTTTAAATTGTAACTTTTTAAAGTGTGAACTTTTGTATTACACTGTACATGCACAGAAACTAGAATTATGCCATAAAGCTCCTCTCCTTGTGCCCAGTGGTTGCATGCTGTAGCTGCGAATATAAAGAATCTTTCTGCTCCCGTACCTTTTTGAGCTTGGAATTTGAGTCTACCCAGAACTCAAAATTTGAAGGTATTCCTGTGGATATGTCTGACAGAAGGAACCGGGTTACTTTAAAGGAAAAGAATGCTGAGAAATAAGGTTGTTTTTCCCTGCATTTCTGTCCTGGAAGAGCTCTGTATCATAACATGCTTATATAAAGCTGAGGGGAGAGATCTTAGAGATGTTTTGGTCATTTGCTGTTTTAAATTTCAAGTTGAAATAAGTGTTTAGAAGTCTAGTCAGTATTAGTTTTGTTACAGAAATTTTAACCATATTTTCTATGGCATACTTTTTGTATTAAAAGAGAGTAAAACTTAAAAGAAGTGGGAATATAAAGATTCTTGAACTTTAGTATTGCTACCAACGTAGTATGACAAATAACTAGAAAAATAAGTTGCTGGAAGCTTATCAAGCAAATAAGACTTGTGGAAACATGGAGAAGTGGAGCTCATGTTGTCACTGCCTTCCACTCCACTGGAACGATACAGGTGTTCTCAAGGTCTGTGTGTGGTAACTGTCCTGCCATGTTATACCTGCAGGGCCCACCTGTGCACAGGCATGCCTGTACGGATAACGGGTGTAGGCCAAAGACCAGAGATACTAATGGGTGCTGCAATATTCCTCTGTTTCTCTTCTGATGATGAGTTACAGGCAAACTCAAAAGAGACGGTTCGACAGTACTGCCGGCAGTGGGGTTTGCCCAGCGCTTCCTGTTGTAAAGCTTCTGTCGGTTGCTTGTGGCTGCTGAATTTTTTACCGGTTGACCTAACGTGTCCTGCTCTGAGCCTCTTCCTTGTGCCAGATGCTTCATGAAGGCTTGAGCACAGAGGCACAGCTGCTTTTGAGAATACCAGTGCACTTGTATTTTGTCAGAACTTGAGTTCTTTGGGCAGTTCCACTGATGCTCTGGTGTCTCCATGACTTTGGGCAGAGTCTGGGTATTTGGTGCACCTCACACTGGTCTCTGTTTCAGTGTCCTGATAGGAACCCCAGACTATGAATGAGGAGGTTGTGGCTTGTATTCCTGCTCTTCCATTCCTTGATTTGAGAAGTGGCCACTCTTTTGAGCAAGGACCTCCTGTCATATCTGTTTCCTAACTGTAATGAAAGGGTGTGGAAGGCAATGTTGATCCTGTTCTACTCAAACAAGCTGACAGTCTCCAGTTTCTGCTATATCATTATTTCCGATGTCCAGGGAAGACGAGCAGATGCATAGGCAGTTTGGAAAAGGTGGCAGTTTGCTATGAACAAAATAAGTGATTAGAAGGGAATCATTAATAGTGGGTACAGGGTATGGAGGCAGGAGATGCACTGTTTCAATTAGGGCAGTCTGAATCTTTTCCAAGTCTCACTCCTCTCTCTTCAAAAAAAAAAAAATGGTGATTGAATTATTTAGGTGTTAAGAAAATAGCAAAAACTGAACTCTTTATTTCAGAGGAAAGGAATAGCAACGATGAATGAGCTAGCTCAGGTACTAGAAGCAATATAATCACATTAGTGCAGTGCTCTGCCCAGGCTAATTAATCTTGCTGAACAGCAAGCTATTGGTGTTGGTGGAGCACCATACTAATGCCGCTGTGCTGCTCTTGTACAAGGTAGCTAGCTTGGAAACTATACACATTATTGTTGCGAGCTGTTTAGACATGTTTTCAGGATAAAAGCTTCCTTGGTAAACTGGAATCAAGGTCCAAAGATCATGATCATGTGGTGCTCCAAATACAGCTCTCAACTGTTGTAGGCATTTAGTAGAAGTCCTGGAGAGGACAATTTTATTCACTGATTTTACCATCGTTCCTGAGCGCAGGTACTTTGAGCTTAAACAGCACAGTGGTCAAAAGTCAGCAAAACAGTCTTAGCAGCTGAAGGTTACTTCAAGCTGTCTTTCTATAAAGAACTGAATTGAGGTTGCACTGGGAGCAAGAATTCTGGAGCTTCTTAAGGCCTCAGCTTTAATTTTGTTTGTTTAATTTTTTTCTGTAGTGACTTTTATACAGTTTCGTTGGAAGTCGTTTGGTTAAACAAGAAGTCTCAGTAATGTGGCAGGGAAGTTCAGAAGTATCTAGAGGAAAGAAAGATTGTGAGCATGGAAATAAAGCACTAATCAGAGATCTAATATGCACTTGACATAGCAGCACTTGGGTGTAATCAGAACTCTCCGGTAACAAGAGGCAGTGATGGCAAAATTATAGGTGACTTGCTGCTGAAGAAAAGTGGTCAGCCCCTTGTGCCTTACTGCATGCCTCCGCAGTTTGCTTTCCTACTGCCTGTATCCTAGTGCTGCTGCTCAGGGGGGGTCTGGGCCCCTCAGTTCAAGAAGGACAGGGAACTGCTGGAGAGAGTCCAGCGCAGAGCCACAAAGATGATTAAGGGAATGGAGCACCTCCCTTATGAGGAAAGGCTGAGGGAGCTGGGTCTCTTTAGCTTGGAAAAGAGGAGACTGAGGGGTGACCTAATTAATGTTTATAAATATATGAAGGGTGAGTGTCAGGAGGATGGAGCCAGGCTCTTCTCTGTGACATCCTGTGATAGGACAAGGGGCAATGGGTTCAAGCTGGAACACAGGAGGTTCCACTTGAACATGAGAAAAAATTTCTTTACAGTGAGGGTGACAGAGCACTGGAACAGGCTGCCCAGAGAGGTTGTGGAGTCTCCTTCTCTGGAGACATTCAAAACCCGCCTGGATGCGTTCCTGTGCGATCTGATCTAGGTGTTCCTGCTCCGGCAGGGGGATTGGACTAGATGATCTTTCAAGGTCCCTTCCAATCCCTAACATTCTGTGATTCTGTGATTCTGTGATTCTGTGATTCTGTGGTGCCAGGTTGGGGGAGGTTTATTTCTTTTTGGTGATTTTCATGAGACAGGGTGAGCTTGCTAATACTTCTTGCTGTCAAAAGAGGAAGGGAAGTGTCTTCTTTCCACTTTTAACTGCCTTCTTCCACTGTGTGCTTTACATTAATTCCGCTGTAGCCCTCTGTAAGCTGCTTTTGTGCACTAAATCAGCAGAAAACTTCCAGAGCAAAAAAAATTGGATAGTTTTCTGCCAAGTTGGTGAGCTGAAGGCCTTAATGGAAGGGTTGACTTGGTGCTAGTTTTGGCTGTAATGAGATGTGGATGAAAGAGGGTTGAGACCTCTTTCAGTAGCCTTGTTTTAGGAGCTGGTATCTGATCTTCTCGCCTATCTTCTCCATTAAAATTGAATCTCCACTGTGTGACATTTGCAGAGCAAAGGTTCAATCTACTGCAATAACCTTCTGTAGCAGGTTGAAGTGCTGCGCTTCGGGAGACTGTTATCTCCCAACCCCTTTTCTCAGAACAGAAAAGGGGAATAGAAACACAGTGGCAGGAGTTAGTAAAGCCCCAGCTCCTGTAGACCAAAATGTAGAGTGCTTTTACTGGCAGGAAGGTTGTGGGGGCCTTCACAGGAGTCGGGGTGAAAGAGTTAAAATGCAGATGTGGAATTATTGAATGGTTTGGGTTTCAAACAGAAAAAGCCACCTTCCCTGATGGTACATTTCTTCAAGAGCAACATGCAGTGAAAAGAAAGGAATAGACATATAATGAGTAAGCAATGTAGTGATTCCTGGCAACATGCTGATGATGCAATGCATTTTGAAAGTTGTTTTCTTCAAGTACTATGTGTCCTTAATGCTGACATCTTGTAGTTGTCATTCAGTTTGTTTAAAGGAGTTTAAGATGAATCTTGGCACCTTCCCCCGTAAGCTTTGTTTACCTAATAATCTTCAGTATTTTTGTATTTCTAGTTCTTTTTGAGTATTTTGCAGTGCTTTCCTTCCTGATAAATACTGTTGGGTTTTGGGCATTTTGGTTTTGGTAGTGGTTTTATAAAGGAGGTTAAGGAGGTGAATTAAGTGCCTAACTACAGGGAATCAAAAATGGTGGATGTAGCCCTTATAGCCCTAAGCTGAAGGTGTCCTTACAGAGCTTGCAGACATTCTTCATGGGTTTGCTGCGAGACTTGTACTGTGTGGCAGCTGGAGGTGGCAGGGGTTATCTTATGGCGTCTAAAATGTTAGTTAATCTGCTTGCTTATGGATAATGGCAGCACAAGATGCCGAAAATCATAGAATACTTTGAGTTGGAAGGGGCTTTTAAAGGTCACCCAGTCTAACCACCAGAGAAGCTTCGTCTGAGTTACTGAGAGTATGATTCAGTGGCTCTGTTAAGCAAGCTCTTGCTTCTGTTGCTTGCCAGACCCTATGCAGAGCGAGTTCAATCTGCCAAGGAAAGAGAAAGCTACTCCTGCTTTTTGTTGGTTTTGTGGCCTGGTGGGCGAGTAGTCCAAAATGGCTTAGTGGAGGTCTGAGCACAGTGGAAGCAGTGGAACCCCCGCAAGCAAATGCATTTGAAAGGAGAGCAAAGTGGAGGAGAATGGAACTGAGGCATCATTTTGTCTGCAAGACATGAAATAGGGTATGTCTTGCCCTAATTTGTGTTCTTTCTGGTGGGAGCCCTTAAGGTCTTTTTAAGGGAGGACGTTGTTTCAGGTGAGTTGCTTCCACTGCCTTTTTTTGAGAACCTGGCAGCCTCTTCTCAGTCAAATGACTTGACTTTTCTGCCATGCAGGCAAACGGCTGTCTGATGTGAACATCGGTCATGAGATGGGGGGGGTGTCTCAGTATGTGGCTGTGTGCGTATTTGACCAGAATAGGGTGTGTTCCCATTGCTAGTTCCTGTTTTGCTTTTTTTTTCAGCTTTACACTCATATTCTGTGAGATAAGAAGAATTTTTTATTTTCTTGCTTTAAGACTTGATCTATGTCTCAACAGGTAAATGTAACAAAACTAACTGAATGTCTTATGTAACTGGATCCTCGGAATTGTGGGGAAGATGAAAAGGCTTTAAGTGTTCAGTAGAAAACATCTGGCTTTCACAAAAAAACTCAAGCACATGATTAATTCTTTAACTGAAAACAAATGTGCACATATTATGTAAAGGTAAAACCTGAATTTCAGGCACATGGGACTCTTCATGAAAGCTAAATAAGGTGACGTAAAGATGTGAGGTAAAGCTTAAAATGGGATGTCTCCTGCGTTTTGGAAAAAATTGTATTCTTATCATGATGATTTCATATTTAATGTTAGTAAAGCAGCCTATAGCAGCCGTTTAATATGAAGAAATAGAGTAAATCATAGTGTTGATGAGTACAGTTGCTTAAGACTGTAGTTCTGTGGTCAAACTGAAGCAGAAAAATTCCACCTGTTTATTGAAAATCTACCGTTAAGAGAAGGAAAATAAGAGTGGTAGACAGGCAGGCTTTGATAGCTGCTGTGAATGTTAATGAGAACACAGGACTATGAAAAAGAAAGAGTGAGAGCACTTCTCACAGAAGGTAATTAACATTGTTACAGAAGCACTTGTGTGACTGTTGGATGGACAGACCTTTTCTTAAAGCTACCTGAAAAATGCTGCCGTAATAATTGTTCAGTGTGATAACTTTGTTTGGTTGGTTTGGGTTGTTTGTGTTTTGGGGTTTTTTCCTTAGCTTGGGGAGACACCTTACGTGTAAATTTCTGTGGTTTTCATCTTACATAGGGTATCTTAACATGTAGTTCCCTTATTTACAAATAATAAATTTGTCTTCCTAAGTTATTTAGCGTAATAAGAGTCTAAAATACTTCAGGAATGTGGTTTCGATTCAATGTTTGCTGCTGTCTAATGGTGCAGCAGTTCTCTGGCAATAAACTGCTGCCTGAGATAGTACAGAGATGATGAAGCACTCTAGTTGTGTGCTTTTCTGGTAACAAACTCAACTATTCACATGTATCTCTGTATGTTTTACACATCAAGTTTTGAAGGATTTTGTGGTCTATTTCTACGTTATTTCTGGAGCTGTCATTTTACAAATGAAATAAGTAATTGTTTAGATGGGCCTATGAATTAAGCAATATGGGCAGTGTAACAGATACTCAATATATTGGTTTCTTCTTTTGTGTGAAAATCTCCTTTATCCACAAAATTTGTTTAGGGGCTTTTTTGCTTGTGTGTTGTTTTTTTCATTTTTTTTAATTTATTTTTTTTTTAAGCATGTGAGAGAAAGAATGTGTGAACACTTCTAAGCAGCATCTCTATTTTTCTGTTTTCCATGGCTTTTTATAATTGGGTCGGCAAGTCTGTCATGAAAACATAATTGGTGAGTAATAAAGCACGTGCTTGCCCAAACCAGATTAAATGAAACCTTTTACAGAATTGTGGTTAAGTAGTTGTTGTATTGCAGTGCTCAGCAGCCTTCTCTGCAGAGTCTGGAAGACTTTATCGTGAGAAAGCAGTTTGGTTTTCCAGGGGTGAGAGGGGTCTAGTGACTAGTGCAAGATCATGCAGTAGGACAGTAAAGGGCAGTGCTTGACTACCTGGCTCCAAGTTGTTTTTTCCCAATAAANGGTCAAACTGAAGCAGAAAAATTCCACCTGTTTATTGAAAATCTACCGTTAAGAGAAGGAAAATAAGAGTGGTAGACAGGCAGGCTTTGATAGCTGCTGTGAATGTTAATGAGAACACAGGACTATGAAAAAGAAAGAGTGAGAGCACTTCTCACAGAAGGTAATTAACATTGTTACAGAAGCACTTGTGTGACTGTTGGATGGACAGACCTTTTCTTAAAGCTACCTGAAAAATGCTGCCGTAATAATTGTTCAGTGTGATAACTTTGTTTGGTTGGTTTGGGTTGTTTGTGTTTTGGGGTTTTTTCCTTAGCTTGGGGAGACACCTTACGTGTAAATTTCTGTGGTTTTCATCTTACATAGGGTATCTTAACATGTAGTTCCCTTATTTACAAATAATAAATTTGTCTTCCTAAGTTATTTAGCGTAATAAGAGTCTAAAATACTTCAGGAATGTGGTTTCGATTCAATGTTTGCTGCTGTCTAATGGTGCAGCAGTTCTCTGGCAATAAACTGCTGCCTGAGATAGTACAGAGATGATGAAGCACTCTAGTTGTGTGCTTTTCTGGTAACAAACTCAACTATTCACATGTGTCTCTGTATGTTTTACACATCAAGTTTTGAAGGATTTTGTGGTCTATTTCTACGTTATTTCTGGAGCTGTCATTTTACAAATGAAATAAGTAATTGTTTAGATGGGCCTATGAATTAAGCAATATGGGCAGTGTAACAGATACTCAATATATTGGTTTCTTCTTTTGTGTGAAAATCTCCTTTATCCACAAAATTTGTTTAGGGGCTTTTTTGCTTGTGTGTTGTTTTTTTCATTTTTTTTAATTTATTTTTTTTTTAAGCATGTGAGAGAAAGAATGTGTGAACACTTCTAAGCAGCATCTCTATTTTTCTGTTTTCCATGGCTTTTTATAATTGGGTCGGCAAGTCTGTCATGAAAACATAATTGGTGAGTAATAAAGCACGTGCTTGCCCAAACCAGATTAAATGAAACCTTTTACAGAATTGTGGTTAAGTAGTTGTTGTATTGCAGTGCTCAGCAGCCTTCTCTGCAGAGTCTGGAAGACTTTATCGTGAGAAAGCAGTTTGGTTTTCCAGGGGTGAGAGGGGTCTAGTGACTAGTGCAAGATCATGCAGTAGGACAGTAAAGGGCAGCGCTTGACTACCTGGCTCCAAGTTGTTTTTTCCCAATAAAGCAGGGGCTGTTGCTTTTTGCTGGGCGAAGGCTGTCTTCATTCCTACCCACACTGCAAGTCTCTGTCCTGGGCATGTGAGTTCTATAGGGTCAGTTAAAACAAGGGTTTTGGAGCCTGGTTCATGGCTGCACATGGGCAGCTGTGGTTTGCCACTGAAGTGCTGCTGATCACCCTAGTTGTTACAGGGAAAGGCTAAACCTGAGACTCCCTGGTTCTATGTTTAGGTCACTAGCTGTAAGCTTTTTAAGCAATATTTGAAATAAAATGCTCTGGTCCAGGGCTGTTTTGAAGGCAGGTAAGCAGGGCAGTAAAACTCACAGTTTGCTGTTCTTGAATCTTGAAATCCTCAGTTTGAACTCTGTTGTAACCAAGAAATGCTTGCACAAAGTAGTATGACAACTTGCTATAACTCTATGCAGTAAGCTGACTGGATTTTATATCTGGTGTTTATGAAGATCCTTGTGGGAACACTGAGATACACAGTCTCTTATGCTAAGGTAACTACAAGTGTAAAATCTACTTTCATTTGTCCTCCCATTCCCTCTTGGAACCTATATGTGCCTTGGGTTTTAAATTGTCTTAGGAATAAAGTAAGTGAATGGAAGTCTGGCTGCTAAGAAACTTGCCCCCCCCCCCCTTTTTTTAAATGCAAATCTCTAATAAGGTAAGAAAAAACATGAAGATCAGAAGACATGGTAGGCAATATTGAGCAGAGGACCAAAATGATGCTGTGCAATGGATGAGCTGATGACGATGGAACATCTGGCTGTTACAAGACTTCCTGTGCGCATCTCAAAAAATATTTCGGAAGAATCAACTTTTTTATCTGATGCTAGGCAAAAACAGAAGTTCAAATTTTTATGTAAAAACTTGCAGCTTTGCACTTCTCATGTGAAGATATATATATTGCTGGTATTTAGATTACAGACCGTACTGTGTATTGTTTTTATGAATAAAGCAGAAAGGAAAGAATGTCGTATACTTTTTTCCAGAATTTTACATCATCTGAATTGTGTAGGGGTGATTTTATTGCTTGGCAACATAAACCCTCTTTTTCAATTATCTATTCAAAGTCAGTATGTGTTTTTAAAACATTGTAATAAAATTGCATTAGATTGGTGTGGCTTGTTTCTTGAATTAGCATTCAGACCACTGTGAGGCTATTTTTTTTAAGTATCTGCATATTTTTCTTTCATTTAGTCCACTGCATAATGAACATCTCTGTGCTTTATGAAATTTGTTTTGTTCAGAGACTGCTTTCTTCCAAGGAAATAGGAAGTAGCTTGTGTAAAAGAATACTAAGCTGCAAAACATTTTGCTTTCAAAGTGTAGTGCTTAAGGAGATAGTTTTACTATTCACTGATACAGACATGCAGATGCCGACCAAGTCTTTTACTCCACTGTCAGTTTTCTCTCTGCCTTTGAGCATTGACATCTGTTGGTGCACTAAATGGTGATACTAGTGATAAAGCTTTGCCCATACTGCTGTCTGTAGGGAAATCTGCTGCTTGTTACTGTGGTTATAGTTCTCCACCCATCTGTGATTTTGAGAATTGCACTTAAAATTTTATGTTGGACCTAGATAGTAATACTAGATTCTTTAAACTAAAGTTGAAACAAGATAAACAGATGTTAATCATTTGCAATGATGGATTTCTGCCTCACCCTCCCCACCCCCATCATGCAAAAGAAAACCTAATTACCATTTAGGGAGCAGGAGAGTTACACACATTACATATTTAAAAAGTCATAATACTTCAAAGCTGCATGCTACCTGCTTTGTTCTCTTAAGATTGTCTGAAGAATCTCCACAGGAAAAACTATGCTATGTAAAGACAAACTGCAAGTTGACTGCTATTTTTATGTCTTATTTTGTAAAGCTCTAGAGTAAGCATGGCACTGAACCTGAACTGACTCTTTATAGAAATGTGTGTGATCTTGTCAAGGCCTGAAGTGACATCACAGATCAAAAAAGGCATTTCAAAAAATGACATCTTTGAAGAAAAGCCCATAAGTTTATGCAGGTTCTTTAAAAAAATCACTGTATTCATATATTGAGACACAGATGTATTCGTATCTCTCTCTAGATATAGGTATGTTACATAAGAGTCAAGTATATTGTACAGTTGGTAAGCAATAATTTCTGTTGTCTGTTACTGCAGATGTAGTTTGTTGCGGGCAAGATCTGATATGAATAAACACCTTGAAAAAAGTAAAAGGAATAGGTGGGTTTTTGTTTGCTGTTGGTTTTTTGTTTTGTTTTTTTTTTGTTGTTGTTTTGTTTTTTGCAAATAGTCATTTAAATTGAAAAGGTAATTAAACATATCCTGCAAGGAAAATGCAGAACATTAGGATGGAGCAAAGAAATCCTTGTATTTCAATAATCAGTTTTGCTCAAGTTATTTTTTATTATGTAAATCTAAACCTTGCAGAAAGTAGATGCTCTATGAAAAAGTTTCCATACTTCATGGAAACCATTTTCATATGCAGCTTGATAGTCTGAAAGCTTTATGGAGACATGTTTGGTCTGCATTTATGCAAACTGTAGTCCTCTTTGTTCTTTCGCCCAACCTTCTGCTTACCATATGATTTTGTTGTTGAGAGGATAGAGATTCAGACTCACTGCTGGATCTCTGGAGGCCTGATCTCTTGCTTACAGCAGGGCTGACTTCAAAATTAAATCAGGTTGCTCAGAGACTTGTGCACTCACGTGTGGACAGTCTCCATGGAGGGAGATTCTACAGCTCCCCCTGGAGAAACATTCCAGTGTCTGAAGGCTCTTGTAGTTTCTTTAAATTATTACTGTATTTACTTAGAATTTATCTTGCTGCAGCTTGTGACAACTGTCTTTTCTCATTTCATTTTGCACCACTGAGAAAAGCTTGGCTACCTTTTCTCTGTGGGCATCCACTAAGTCATTAAGAAGCCTTCTCTTGTCTAGTTTGAACAAATCCAGCTCAATCTCTCTCTTCTCATAGGTCATGTGTTCTCGTTTTTTTTTTTTTTTAATCTCTGATTGGTACAAGGGTGCTGAAAACCAAGAACAGGGCTCCCGTTTGAAGCATCAGCAATGCCACATAGGAAGTGTTAATTGCTTTCCATCACTAGCAAGCATTCTTGCTAACACAGCCCACTATACAGTTAGCCTTCATCACTGCAAGGATGCCTTGCTTACTTATGGTCAACAGGACCCTCAGGGCATTTGTTGCAAAGCTATTTTCTGGCCTGTAAGTCCCCATCATGTACTGTGGCGTGGAACTATTCCATATTATGTATAAGACTTTTGCATTTGCTTTTATTGGGCTTCATGAGGCTTGTGAGCTCACTCCTCCAGCTTGTTAAGGCCCTTCAGGTAGGAGCCCTACTCTCCAGCTTGTGATTGCTGGAGTTTGGTGTTACCCGTGAAGTTGATGAGGGTGTGTTCTGCTCTGTTATTCAGATTAACCCCAGAGAAATGTCACTCGTAGCTAGCCGCTAGTTAGACTCTGGCTGTTTACTGCTGTCTTGAGCTTGTCAGTCCAGCCACTTTTTTCATCAACCTTGTTGACCAGTCATCTACTCTGTGCCTTTTTGGCTCTTGTAGTGCTAAGGGGAACTGCGTCAAAAAGCATGCTAAAGTCAAGGTAAATGAAGTCTGCTGCTCTGTCTCATACACTGACTTCCTCCTTGCTTTTTTATTCAGTTACCAGGGACCTCACTTGGTCACTATGGCCTTTCTAAGGCAATCTAGAGAGGCCTTGCAATCACTATCAGCCAACTCCTTCAGCACTGTCAGACTCATCTCATCTGGTCCTATGGACTTGTGTATGTCCATTTTGCCTAACTTCGTCTTCGTTTACCTGACACCTTTCCCTGTGGCCCTTGCCCCTAAACCCCATGAGTATGCCTGGCCAGTAAAGACCAAAGCAAAACAGTGCTTGAGCCTTTTCATGTCCTTTGCCACTGGCTTTCTCAACCTGTTGAGCAGCAGGTCCCTGTTCTGTTTGGTCCTTCTTTTGCTGCTGATGTACCTATAGAGGCCACTCCTGTCCCATAGCAGTTTCCAGCTGAACTTTGGCTTTCTCTCCCTTCATGCATGGGCAGCGCTTCTGTATTGCCATGGGGCAGCCCCTGCTGCTCCCCCTCTGTGAGCTTCCCTGGGAGCTTGGGCTCAGCTGAGTGCTCCCCATGCAGCCGCCCCGGTCTCCTGCCATGGGCCATTCTCATCCTTGCAGATCAACGAGGTCTCCTGGGCACCTTTGCCCTCCAGGAAACTCTCCTGTGGGATCCTGCAGATCGGGACTGAACATGAGCTTGTTCCTCTGAAGTCTGACGTTTTTATTACTTGTCTTCCTCAGCTCTTTGAGGATCTTAAACTCTCCTGTCTCAGTTAAATAGGCATGGGGTTTAGACACTTACTTATGCATTAATTGTTTCGAAGTGAACTTTTATTATGAGAGGTAGGTTGATGGAGGAAAATGGCATGTAGCCTTTCCTGGCTAATTTGCATCTGTGCTACCTCTCTCAGTTTCGTTTAGGGAAGCCCAGCAGGCAACTGCGTGTTAGCTCAGTGGGTATTTTGAAATTTAAAAAAAACGAGGAAGTGTTTACTGGACAAACAGATATTGTTAATATAAGGAATTCTCATATGAATTTTTGAAATACAAGCTATTGATGGAAAACAAAACTCTTAGTTGAAGCTTTTGCCACTTTTGTGGGTGTAAATGGCTTACTAGCACACTGAAGGGCTGAGAGAGGTGGCATCAACAAATGTGTGCTGTTTTGAAGTGTCTTTCATCTACATACCTCTGATCAAAGTATCAATCATCTGATGTTTATACATTGCAAATGCAAAACTAAGGACGTGAAAGCTAATGTAGTGTCAGTTAAAGTTGAGAAGTTCAAAGTTTGAATTGTAACTGAAATGTTTACCACTGAATTAGATTTAAATCACAGTTTTGTTTGTTTTCTTTCTTAAGGGTCTAACTTAATTTGTAAGCACTTAAAATTAGCAAATACTTATTGCTAGCTTACAAACTTGTGGGTTTTGTTTACATTTCCATCTGTTTTGTGTGACTTATTGCATGGCTAACAGCAGGCACTGTAAATATTTTTACAGTAGAGTTGTACTGTTGCACTGCAATACCAATTCATGAATCCTAGTTCTTCAGCATTTGATTTTCTGTCATTTTTGACATCACAAAGAGGTCTGGCTTTACAGAAGCTTAGTTTTGAAAATGAAGTCTTTCTTTATACTGTCTCATGTTCGGCATCCAAACTCACTAGTCACTTCTAAAAGGGTAGGTTTCCGGCATTATAGCGATATATGAGCACCCCTTCAATTTGACATGTCTATTCTGATTTTGTGATGTGAGAAGCAAAGCTCTTCACAGCTATAGTAGGGACTATATAACCTTCCTTTTGCCTCAACTTTATGACCCTTTGGTATGGGAACAGTGATCACCTATACTTTTTATTTGACGCTTAAAGCAAAAGTGTGAAAAGGTAGCTGTAAAACCTACATGAGTGCTTTTGGTGGGAATAACACTGAGGAAAGGGCCTCTGAGTTTTGGAAAGGAGTCAAGCTTGTTTCAACTTTGTTTAAACCATTTTTCCTTTGATTTTCTACTAGGTCTGTGTATGGACATTTTATTTAATCAAGAAAGTAAATTATTTTGAATCTTGTTCAGCAGTCCAAAGCATGACCAGTGTCTGTGTCTCCACGTTTACATTTTTGATCTGTGACTTGAAGCAAGAATATTCAGCATTTCATTTTCTTATGTAAAGCAGTTCCTGTAGCCTAAGCTATTGGGTCACACCACTTGGGTCTCTTGCATGTGAAAGGAAACTTTAGATGAATGGTCTTCTGATCTGTATGTGCTGGGCATTGAAAAAACTTTGTCGTTGTCTTGATCATGAGAACATATCAGGACACAACTATTACAAAGTTATTTTAAACACATAATAGTGTACTGCAAGATGTTACATGTGTTTCTTTCAGAGTGACTTTAAATAGTAGCTTCCTGGTGTGATAATTACCCATTGCAGTGTTCTGTGACAGTGGGGAGATCTTGTGGAGTTTTCCATAGAATCAGAGACTGGTTTGGGTTGGAAAGGACAACCTCCCTGGGCAACCTGTTCCAGTGTCTCACCACCCTCATAGTGAAAAATTTCTTCCTNCACTTGGGTCTCTTGCATGTGAAAGGAAACTTTAGATGAATGGTCTTCTGATCTGTATGTGCTGGGCATTGAAAAAACTTTTTTTGTTAGCTGTCCTTGTCTTGATCATGAGAACCTATCAGGACACAACTATTACAAAGTTATTTTAAACACATAATAGTGTACTGCAAGATGTTACATGTGTTTCTTTCAGAGTGACTTTAAATAGTAGCTTCCTGGTGTGATAATTACCCATTGCAGTGTTCTGTGACAGTGGGGAGATCTTGTGGAGTTTTCCATAGAATCAGAGACTGGTTTGGGTTGGAAAGGACAACCTCCCTGGGCAACCTGTTCCAGTGTCTCACCACCCTCATAGTGAAAAATTTCTTCCTAATGTCTAGTCTAAATTTACCCTCTTTCAGCTTATACCCGTTACCCCTTGCTCTCACTGCACTCCCTGATAAAGAGTGCCTCCCCATCTCTCCTGTAGGTCCCCTTCAGGTACTGGAAGGCTGCTATTAAGTCTCCTCGGAG
>VZTO01002950.1:4082-27926 GCA_013400615.1 Syrrhaptes paradoxus | reverse complement strand
GTCTCTGTATTGTCCCCAGGCTACCTGTCCTTGTTTCCACCCTCTGTAGGCTTGCTTTTTTTTGTTTGAGTTTGCTCAGGACTTCCTTGTTCATCCATGCAGGCCTCCTGGCATTTTTGCCTGCCTTCCTCTTTGTTGGGATGCATCGCCCCTGAGCCTGAAGGAAGTGATCCTTGAATATTAGCCAGCTTTCTTGTGCCCCTCTTCCCTCCAGGGCTTTAACCCATGGGACTTTTCTTCCCTTCTGCTTAAACACAATATTTTTGGGATGCCTATTTTATTCTTTATTTGCTATGAGGAGTCTTATCCACTTCAGATTCATTCCACTGTTTGAAAAATGCATATGTTTTATTTTCTGAGGAAGGAACAAGGCCAGCGGCTGATGCCAAAGGCAAGTCTCAAAAACAGTTTTAAAAGTCCTCTCTGTTGGTGTGAACACTGCAGTACAAATAAATGGGGATGTGACCTACTACCTCAATATCAAGCACACCTAGTGTCTGTTTTACCAGCCTTACATTATGTCCACATGGAGAAACATTTCCCTAAGAACTTTGTGGCTGGTTTTACTGCAGCTTCACCAATAATAATTCTCTTGTACTTGGTAACTTCATGTTGCTGTTAGTCCAGTGTTATGTTGGGAACTTCTGCAAGCTGTAAAATGAGCTATGAATGTGCTATAATCAGAAAGAAATAAGCTTTATGCTTAGTTTCTCTTGGATATTCCTGCTGTGCTTTAATATCCGGTTTCAAATATGCTGTTTATAGGAAACATTCTGGGTGACATTGTAGGAGCTGTAATCAAAACAACTGGGAATTTGTTACTTTTTCTACCACCACCATGTCTTCCCCCCTGCCCCACAAAAAACCCCACTCAAATGTCTGCTTCTGTCTTTTCCCTGAAATAGTTAAGGACTCGACTGAATTCTTCAAATATGTTTTACAGAAGGAGCAGAGCAACTTTGTGGGTTTGCTGACAGTATAAGGAACAGTGAGAGTATGTGAAGGAAAGCTTGCTTGTCTTTAATTTGAAAACTAGTAACTGGGAACATCATGGATGTGCCACATTTTACAAAAGAAACTACCATATAAGAGAGTATTTGGTGTGAAGTGAAGGAAGCTTTGTGTGTGTGTGTTTGTGTATGTGTATGTATGTACAAATACATGTGTGTGTTAATGAAAAAGACCAAAGAAAAAGCTCATACCTTAGTATGTAGAATTATTGCCAAAGAAGTAGAGCCAAACTATAATTTTTACCATCTTTCTAAACATAGTAAAGGGTTGTAGCACACTTTTCTATCTGTATTTGCTCTTACTGTAAATAGCATGAATGTGTCACGGCTGTTACAGATTGTATATGAGACTGAAACCTGGGAGAGGCTGATTTTGACTCATTTTGGCTGGTGAGTAGGGAGGAAGTCTTTTGCAGCTCGAATTGTGAAAGGTAGTTCTTGAAACTTACTGTATAGCTATGTGTGAAGGTGAACTAATGGCTATTGTATGAAGTCGGATTAAGTGTTTTGTTATTCATATATTTTACCTTTTACCCTTTGGACTGCTGGGGAGAAGTAACATTTTTGATCTTCAGAAGTGCTATTGCTACTAATTAAATATAGACTGACTTGGACAAGAACAGTATTTGCTTGCAAGTCACGGCACGTTTAAAAATAAATTTTACTCACTATTTCATAGCTTACTGGAAGTCCTAATCAGCAGTTCTCAATCAGCTTTTTATACAAGAAATTTGATAACAATTAATTTCTACAGTTAATCCACATAGTTAATTCCTCTCGCTTTAGGACATCGCTCAGTTTCATTCATGCTCTCCAGCTTTTGTGATATGGTTAGTGTTACTGAAGTAGCTATGACCCCAGTAATACGTCCAGGTCAATTTAGAAATATTTTGTTTTTTCTAGCAGAATTTTAATTTCTTTTAGCATCTATTCCTAAACCTACTTGATTCTGTTTCTACAAATACTGAAAATATGTATTGTGAGGAAAACAAAAAAAAATTAACATCTTCATAATCTTCTAAGATCTATACAGTCAACCACTTTCTACAAATCAGCACAAACCCATGTTTCTTTCGTTCTCCTTTGGGCTTTGGCAGTGCGCTTAAAAATGTAACCAGCCATGGCTTTGCTAAATCGGAGCTGGAGGCAAATTCACCAAAACCAGTGTATTTTTGACATACACCTTGTCACTGCAGAATTCTCTTCCCTGAAGGCAGAGTGCATGTGCTGGTGTTGATCATAGAAGAGATGTATGTGGACTTGGTGCCAATTTTGGACTGCAGGGACCAGTGTTCCCACAAATGAATGTGGATTGTGGAATATTTCTACTTCTTGAAGCTTTGGTCATGCAATCAACATCTATTCCTTTATTTGATTTATGATGTGGACGAAAGCCAAGCTAACTAAAACTGTAGTTCACTTTGATCTGTAAAAAACATACCTTGCATGAATAAATTGATTATGGTACTTTGCTCCCAAGAAGAATATTACTGTACACAGATGGGATCACCAGCAGATCCCACCAGCTGGGGCAAGGGATTAAGCTCTCCCATTATCTACCTGTTAAGGATACCTGTGACATGATGGCATGAAACTGGCTTTTTACAATGCTTTCTTAAAGCTTTCTAATATCCCTTCTTCAGTATTGATAATGGAAACATAAGAATTGGGGCAGTGTAGTGGCTGAGTACTGCCCTTCTTTATGGCCCTATCTGTCCATTTCAAACAAGGCAAATGCTACTCCACAGGGACTGACATTCTTGAGAAATAAAGCAGTAAGCAACTTATCTTAAAATCAATGCAAAAACCACCAGACTGCAAATATTAAACAAGTTTTTTTCAGGGCATGTATTTTGGAGAACTGTAATTTTTGAATTGAGTTTATTTATTACTCAGGAATACTTCAAATGCAGATGTATTTCTGATGTGTTGCCTCTTTTGCAGACCCTTCTTTTTCCATTCTGCTTAACACCCCCTTTGTGTTTAGCTTGCAGTCTCACTTGTAATCACTAGCTTGCACTAGCAGGCATTATTGACTTTTAGAAGCAGGTATGTACATTTAATGCTGACTTTAAAACCTCCTCAAAAGATGTAAAATACTTCGTTAGTATTTAAAATAGATAATTTATTGCTGTGGCTTCTGTTTATTACCTATTAGCAAGTAGCAATAGCATCATATATAAGGTAGGAATGGAATCTGCTACATAAATTGAAAGTCAGAGCTGATGCATATTTTGATTACACTGATCTGTTTGTGGGACCAACAACAATCCTACTCTCTGGCTTTCAGTTGTTGACCAGAGGCCCTAACGTGAGACCAGCTCCAGTAGCACCATGCACCCGAGTTAAGCCTTCTCTGCTGCATTGCACAGCCCAAAGGCTTTCCTGCCACATCTCGCTGCTCTTGGTTGGGATGTGAGAAGCTCCAGGCTTCAGCCTTCAGCACTTCAGCTGTGGGCTCTGGCTGATGTGACACTTCTGGAGGGGTCCACTTTGATTTAGCTAGAGCAATGGTTAGTGACCTATTTCGGAGTCATTAGCAGATTAACACACTGCCTTGTAGCTTTTGTCAAAGCTGCTAGGCTAGTGCATGTAAAAGGACTGGACTAAAACCTGATTTCTCCTCAAAGAAATTACAGCCTTAGAAAAATATAGGCTATTAATGGATACAAGTAGAATACAAGGAAATGAGTCTCTTCTGTTCAGCAGGGTAAGGCAGTGATAGAGTTGCCTTGTTTGTTTTTATGACTGACAGATGGGACAATAAGATTTCCCCTTCAACATCCACATCAGCACTTCATTGCCTTCCTCATCTACTGCAGGTGAGTTTTTAACTCTCAGTTAACCATGCCAGCTATAAGTTTGTAAATAGGCTTAACCTGGCCCAGTTGTAACTAAAAATCAGTGGTAGTACACTAGTGCAGGGCACAGTATTGGGTTTCCAGGTATGGAGTTTTGTTGTCGTAGATACAAAGTGTATCTTCCCATCTTTAGGTAGGGTGCTCGCTTGTAACTTAGTGAAAACTTTCCACCTTTAGTGTGATAGTAGTTAACTTCTACTTAACAGATCTCACAAAACTATTTTTTTTTAATGACCAGTAGCCTTTTATTTAAGTGACAGGCTAATTCTCTCAAGTCTGAATCTCCTGGCCACGCAGCATCCTGTGTTTTGACTGCTATTTTAGAAGGCAATTTATTTGTTAGAATAAGTCCCACTTCCCTCTTAGTAGCACCTTAATTGTATAGAGGAATCAAATTTTTATTTTGGCACACATTTCTTTGTACTAGCCCTCAGTTCATATTTCAAATAAATACAGGTTTGCTATTTTATGAAACACTTATAGGTGTATGTAAAAGGTAGAAGTGAAAGTCAGTGGACTCCTGAATTAAGTCTCCTACTGTCTGTCCATAGTGGATTGTAGGTTGCTTGGATTCTAAATTAATACCATACCTTTTAAAGAAAAATACTTCCTTTTATTTCTCCAAAATGGTGTATATATAGATATGTCCCAGCAACACTGCCTTGCTAAAAATTAAGAACAATGAGGTATTTTAAGGTATTCTGAAGTAGCTCCTAACAACATAGTCCAGATCAAGAAAGAATTGTTAAAATGAACTTGGATATGCCAGAACAGAGGTCTTCAGGTTGCCTTTATAAGCCTCACCAATTCCATGTGCTTGGCAGACCTAAATCACTGGCTGCAGAAGATGACAGGGCTTGCTTTTTATGATTAACAGGAAACAACTAGGATACATTGTGTTCCACTGTAAACAAGTGATACCAGGACCATCCAAAGTGTCCTGGTTTCAAAACAAAGAAACAGACAAAAAAATACTGTTATGGATCCAAGTCATGATGTGCAGATGAGATATGTGTGGTCAATCATCTCCTGTGAGTGTGGAAAGTATAATTCATCATTTTGTGAAAGTGGGCAGACAAGACAGACCTATGGATGTGTCAGGAGGGGTTTTTTTCTTGTGATAGTTTTCTTTTCAAGTGGTCATGACAGGATGGAAACCTTGGAATCGGAAACTGACTTAGCTTTTCTGTTTTTTTCTTAAGCACAGCAGCGGGGAAGCATATGGAAGAAATGAAATCTCTCTCACAAATTCTTTGGTGTCAGAGTTAAACATTTCATGTTTTTCTGAAAACATAGAATTAGAATAACAACTCTTTCTTGCCCTTTCATTTTTAAAGGGAGATGTTATGAAAGAATAAGTTCTAGCAATGAAACATATTGCAGTTTTGAGAAGACAGTAAGAAGCTCTCTAAATAAGTTGTATGATTGACTTCTGTGCTCAAAAAGGGAGCTTTGTATAGTTCTGGAGAAATTCAACATCCTCAGGAGGACTGAAACCTCTGTTGTCCTAAACTGTCATCTCTAGGGCATCTTAGCTTAACATGCACAATGTTATATTTGAATCCTTAAAAGTTAGTAGCTTGGGATTTCTGGAATTTGATCCTGAAATCAGTAAGTGTATGGAGACAGCGAGCTCATAGGCAGGTAACCTGCATGTCAGTATGGGTAAAAGGGTGCTGCTCATGAATGTGGTGTAGAAACTGTATGGTGTGATAACACAGGGCTACTTAGGGCTAGGTTTTTGTGAATGGATCTTATGAAGCATTTCAGAGAAGATCAGAACTGCTTTCCCATTTTAGAATGCAGGAACTAAAGCAGATTTAAAGCACTTTAGCTCCTGCTAATACACAAATAGTGGATAATTAGAAGGAAGCTAAATTACACATCTCTGACAGTCAGTCTATTCTCCACTACAACAATCTTTACTGAAATACATAATAAAATTTTGAAACAAATTGTGCTTTTAAGATAAAATAGAGTCAGTGTTTTCCAGGAAAGTAAAGTAATTGGAAGAAAGAGGTTTTAATAAGACGGTGATTTTTATGGTGTGTTTAGTGGTGTTATTTAAGCCTATTCTGAGAAATACTTCTGCTTGTCAAATATAGGGCACATCAAATGAAACAAGCCTGTTCTTTACATATTATGTTGTAGAGGTGTAGAGCCCTTTCTGCAGGGTGTTGTGAATATGAAAAATTTACACAAGTTCAGGAAACAGTTGAGTAATTTCATGTGAGAAAACTCTGCTGGGGGTTATTAGTCATACAAGTTATCACATCTGGCTCTGAAAGTTCCTGACTCTCAAGCTCTGAATATTCATATTAGTCACAGGAAGAATTTCTGTTTGCTTGTCCTGTTCCAGAACTTTTGTTAGGGACAGGAAGCTGTAGTAGGTATGCCTTATAGACTCTCATTTAGCAGTCATTTTTTGTGTTGGCGTTGTTCTAAGAACTGGAATGGCTGTTGGCTGGCTTGTACTGAGATAAATCTATTTTTGAGAGAAGAACAACAACCAAAAAAAGGCCCTGAAGATAGACGCTGGAATTATTTCAGAATGGCACAAACAGAATTCCTACCTGTCTTAAATAGAATTACATTAATATTACCCAAATGCTCAGTTAATAAGCTATAAACACGGGGAAAGGTCTGTTCCATCTTAAAGCGATGATACCCTGATGTACAGAAAAACCAATTGTTTGTAATTCTTTGTGTCTGTTCCTCAGAAAAGCTAGCAGAATAATATAGTTTACATATACCTCAGTTTACGTAACTATAGGTGTGTTTGGGAATTTCTGGAAGTCTTTCTGTTGGGATAACCACAGCTGTTTGCACTGGATATTGGGGGACTTGGTATCTGGAAGAGGGTAGACTTGGAAAAGGCATCAAGCTGGATACAGAACATTTCTTGTGGAAAAATTTGAGATCTAGGGAAGAAATGTGAGACAAAGGAACAATTCATTTATTTTCCAAAAACATTTCACTTAAAAATAGAATCTTCAAAATTTAAAAAATTTGCTCATGGGCAGCCACTAAACCAGAAATGAAAACTGACAGGATCTGTCAAGCAGGCTGCTGGGGAAGCTCAGTCCCTGCCTGCTCTGCTTCTCACCCATCAGCCTGCCTGGAAGGGACTTGTCAAATTTGTCTTTCTATCCACAGCAAGTGAAGCTGATGTGGGTTTTTCTATTTGTTTGTTTGTTTTTGCTGAGGTAAGGGGGAGCTGGTTTTTAAACATGGACAGCTGGATTTTCAATAGGGGACTTCTCCACCAGCTCTATCCTACCAGACTTTGTAGCTCAGTGACTTGACATAGGTATTATTTTTTGGAATTTGTTATGAGGATTTGGATGGGTGGTTTTTTTCCACTTTTGTGACATAATTTGACTTATCTTTGAAGTATTTTTTAGAAACAGCTGCAGCAGACTGCCTAGATTATTTTGGATAGTTTAGGCTGAACTATCCAAAACAGTGTGAGGGAGATCAAAGACTTTGTCTCTTTTGCATTGTAGTTTTAAGTACAGTAAATACTTTGGGGAACTTGAAATAAAGTGTAAAATCAACAGAGCTGATCTGGGGAAACTTGTGTGGTTTCACATACCTGATTGAAAAAAAGCAAGAGAATGAAAGAAAGCGGTAGTGTGTGCTGGAAAACAAAGTCTCATCCAGTCTTTCCTTTCTCCAAGCTTGCATGTCTGTTAACTCTACAGCTGGCTTCACTGCTCCTGCTTAGGAAGGAACAGAAATTTCAGGTGGTTGTTTGGCTGCACTGTATTATGGAGGAGTGGCCCATCTTCTATATTTTTTTTATGATACCTTATGTATTTGTGTGGGGCATCATATATGCTGAGAAATGGGTAAGTTTAGATGGCAGCACAAAACTGAAATTTTTGTTCATTGTGGGAATAAGTCTAC
Source organism: Syrrhaptes paradoxus (assembly GCA_013400615.1). Taxonomy (NCBI): domain Eukaryota; kingdom Metazoa; phylum Chordata; class Aves; order Pterocliformes; family Pteroclidae; genus Syrrhaptes; species Syrrhaptes paradoxus. Next base: position 20,146 of record VZTO01002950.1, on the reverse strand, counting down.
TAGGTTGGTGAGGTGGAATGTGTCTCCTCCTAATAACACTACACTGTGTGAATGTCATCACACCATTAGCTGTGTTACAGATCATGCAAACTGGAATTATATTCCTTTTGTGCTATGAAAGCTATAAGGCACTCGAAGCACTTTTTGTTAACAGTTTAGGAAGTGCAGTATCAAATTTGGGCCAGTATGACCAGGTGCTTTCTCAAATCCCTCAGTATCCCATTAAGTTGTCACTGTCTGTATCTTGTGGCAATGATTCCTCAGTGTTTGCCTTTTCAGTAATAAGCCTAACATTAGTGTGTTTCATTTTCTCCTTTTCTCTAGTACAAAGATGTTCAGGAGGAGCCCTTACTTTCTGTATGCCTTTACTTCTATCTTGTTTTCTTTCTTTCCTCTTACTAATAAGTAGAGCTAATTTTTCAACCTTTACATTGAGGAAAATATCTCCATGCCTCTTCATTGAGTTCTTTCTCTTTCTTCTGTATCCTCTACTGCCAGGTGGTGATTGGAACAGACCACTAGTATTTATCTTGGCTGCTTTAACTGCGTATCAGTTTTATGGTTTTCCATTAATTTCCTTGTAAAACTGAGCATCTGATTTCTTCTGCCTGTCATGAGAGCATGAGCACAGACATTCTCCATAAGCTGGTGACAGCTCTTTTGAAATCCATATAGAGCTTATGTAATATTAAGAGTACTATAGTTTACTATCTCATTTATAAAGGCTTCTTGCTGAGGAACATTTGGGTATATAAGAAAAATACTGTGTAAAATATTAATATGCTATGTATAGCACTGGAAGAGATGCTACCTAAGGGTTAAATTACTTCTAGTATATAAAAGCAGATTTGTATAGATTTTTAAGGTTTCTAAATTGTATCCCTCTGCAAAAGGATTCACTGCATATGTATGCTTTTCAGTATAAAGGTATAATTTCCAAGCTGTCATCCCTAAATCCAGCTTGAATGAAGGAAATTATAGATACCAGAAAGTACATATCATCTGATGGATATGAGGGCAAGTGTCTTATTACTTTTTTGCAGATGTGTTTATCTGAACTGGAAATCTAACTTAGGAATCTGGCCATTGTTCTGTAATGTGTATGCTCTGGTGGTGGAATTAAGCAGAAAGTGTAAGGTCAGTGTCATGTATTTTGGGAACTTTACCAGCACTGGTTGTGTCAGGATCCACAGGCCAGGTAATCGCATGAATGTTTCAAGAGGAAAACAAATGCCATGCAAAGAATGATAATGTTGAGGTTTACAATATCAATTTTAAATGCTGTGATAAAACTGCTAAAGGAACATAATGGATATGCATTTTCTGTTGTAGTGGTCCTTTCACTGTTCATACAGAGAGTGATGACTAATCTACAACAAATTTTCACCCTAGAAAATTTGCTACAATATAGCCTGTGTTTCCTGGAGATAGTTTGAGAAATAAAATAAATCTTTCTTAATATAATTTTCTTCTTAAATCAAATGTGGCTCAAAAGAGCTCTGAGTGAGCTCTTTGATCAGTCCTGACCAACATAAGTAGATGTAAATGTGAAATGGGTAGAATCATGAATTCGTACATGACACTGGATCTTCATCGTGTTTCACCAGTGTCTGATTATCTTAATTGTTCGTCTTGAATCTTTCTATACTAAGGCAATAAGTAGATAGGATCTTTACTTTGTGACAGAAATGAGCTGGCAGTATTTTGCATAGCTGAAATAGTTTATTCAATATAGAAGATACCTTGAAGTATTTCTGAAGGCCGGGAAAAACCTTTAACAACCCATAATTCTCATCTGGAATATTTTAAACAGCCACTGTCTTGGGCTGGAATTTGATTTGTGTCCGTGTTGTCAATGGGGAGAAGCAGGTGAATTTACTTGCTCTGTAAAATGTAGGTAAAAATGTGCAATCCATACTGAATTTAATGGAATCGCAGGATAACTTGGTCTGGAGGTCTGAAGTCCCTGGTCTGTCCCTGCCACAGGGGGCTCGGTGCTGAGTTCAGCTCGGGCTGCTTGGGGCTATGCCCCCTAAGGGCTGAAAACCACCGCTGGCCCCCTGGGAAAAGCCTTTTCCTCTCAACCGCATGTCAACCTCTCTTGCTTGGGCCAGCTGATGACCCTTTTCTCTCTGGTATGGGAGCTGCTGCCAGCCTCCCGGGAGCCATCTCAGCCCCCAGCTGAGCCAGCCCCATCCCTCAGCCTCTCCTCACAGGGCTACTGCTCCAGACACGACCAGCTTGTGTCTGCGCCAGCTGGACTCATACCAGTTCATTGGTATCTTTCCTGTACTGGGAGGCCCAGAACTGGGCATAGTATCTAGGTGTGATCTCCTGAGTGCTGAGAACAGGAGGATAATCTCATTTCTTGATGGACAGGCCGTGGTCCCAGAACCCCGGGCGCTGCTGGCACATGCACAGCTCCCTGTGCACCAGAGTCCCACCGCCTTCCCTGCAGAGCTGCTCGCCTGGCCTCCCCAGCCTGTACCATTGCCAGGGGTTACGGACTTTGCATTTGTCCTCGCTGAATTTCATGAAGTTTCTGTTGGCCTGTTCCTCCAGTCTGTCTTGACCTCTGTGAATGGGAGCCCTGTCTCTCAGATGGAATTTCCCTTCCCCACCTCAACGTGGTGTCACCTGCAATAAGGGTGCAATACATTGTATCCTCCAGGTCACTGATAAAGATGTTAAAAAGAGAAAAGAAAAAAAAGTCAGAAGTTAATATCATCTGCTTTTGACCTCTGTGTAACTTTTTCAGCTGTTGGGAAACAGTCCAATCCTTTTGCTGTGGTTTCAGGCTGTTGGGCTCAAGATACTTCTCTGAGGGTAGTGGTAGTGATGCAGACTTGATCCATGCAGCAACTATGTTTCAGATTAGTCTGTGTAAATACTTTTCAGTGAACAGGCTCCCTGACTTCTGAAAGTGCAGTTTCACCATGGACAAAATAATGAGCCTTGACAGTGGAGTACTTCAGCTTCTTTAACTGGATGATGGACAGAGGGGAGGGGAGTGGGAGGGAAGAACTCATTTGGGGCAGGGGAAGAAAAAGAAAGTACTTACAGCTGACAATTAGTGGCACATGGATAGGGGTTTGATATGGACTGGTCTGGTCTTTTGTCAAAAGCTGATGGCCTGAGGATGGGGAAAGTATTTATTGCCAGTACCCAGTATTCTGGAAAGTTCAAAGTGTCTTGCACTTTGTGAATTAAGTGACAACATCAAGTTTAGTAAGTTTCTCAGTAACTGATATCTAACAGTTTTTGTAACTGTTTTGTGATTTTACTTACTGTTATTTGCTACTCAACTAGGTTGGTGATAGTCCCAAATGTATTAATAGTGTGTGGCTCACTGTTTAATTTTTTTCCATAAGAAAAAAACTGCTATGCACACAATGTTTATTAATAATTGCTTTGAAATAATGCTATTTTAAAAAAGAAAATACAATTAAAGAAAAATCGCATTTAGAAAATACATCTGAAATTTTGCCTGTCAGTGCCAGTCTGGCATTCCTATCATAACTAAAACTTCTTACCAGCAAGGATACTTTCTTGTCCCTCCCAGTTTCTGACATGTGCTCTGGGGAAGCAGGATTGTGGGGTGAATGTAGACTCATTCTGCAAGGGGGAGAAACTTCTGATGGATTTTTGTTGATTTTTTTTAGTGGCTGTTCCTGTTTGGTTTTTGTTTTGAAAGACATCCTGGATAGGCCTGAGTATACCAACGCTTTCCATATAATGGGTGGACAAAAGTTTGTTACTTACTGACTTTTGTGTCAGAATAAAACTTGCAAGCATGGGAGGGGAGATCCTGAGTTTATAAAATGTGGGCAGGAAAAGTAAACAGGGTCTTTAAATTCACCTTACTTCCTTTTTGTGGTTTTTAATCATGCTCTGAAATAGCAACTTGAATCACCTTGATGTTAATCACTTCATCTGGATACTGCAGTGTACTGCATAGCGCTGTGTTTATTTTTTGTTTGTGTTACCCCTGGTGAGATTGGGAACTTCAGTAGCATCACGGCTGTGTAGTGCCAGGTAGGAGGTACAGTCTGTGCCACGAATAATTTGTGATCTAATTAGAAACAAATGTTATCAAATAACTGTTTAAAGAACAGTAGGAAAAATTAGAGAGCAAAAGCACGATTCTGTCATGCAGTTGTGGGAGCCTGGCTGTTTGCACCATTCAGCCTGGGAGTTCTTGGAAACTGTAGCAAGTCATAGGTAAACCAGGAAAAAAAACATGACATTGAGTGGGATGAGTCTTTTCTTCATAAGAGTAGTATTTCCACAAATTGCTTTCCTTTTTCTTTCCCTTTTATGACATTAGTCAAATTATGCATGAACTTCAGAGGCTGCTACTACTTCTGCATAAGATCAAAGAAATACATTAGGTTTTTTGTACAACTCTGCAATGCTTTTCTGCTTTAAGCGAAAATACTTCAGCTTTCTTCCTGGTTATTTTCAGTAATGAACAATGACTTGAATTCTTGCAGATTACCGTCTGATGTGCTATGGTTTTCTTAATAGATGTTTCAGTAACACAAAACATCTGTGTGATTTGGTTCTTTAAAAATTAGTCATCAGTGACTCTCCTTAGAAAAAACATTGTAGCACCACTAATTTGTCCAACACGGAGATTAAAAAAAAAATTAAATCCAAACTGCTGAAAACAGATTGACTGAAGAAAGATTGTCTACTTCTTCAATTTTTCGTTCTATCTGTTTTGTTAAGTGTTTGAAGAGGACTTAGCTTTGGAGAAATACAGCAGTCTTGAGTGACAAGCTGTAGGCTTAAATTTTTTTCTGAAATGCAGATCTAGGTAATAGTTGCTAAGTTGTAAGATAGGGACTGTATGGCTTATTCTTTAGACTGTTCTTTTGTTTGTAACTGGATGACTTGGACGGTTCATTTAAGATTTCTATCTTGTGTATGTATACAGACGTAAATGGCAACTGAAACAAGTTGAAAATAGAGCATTTTCAACATTTATGTCAGCTATGACCAATTCCATAATGCTATGCTTCAGTGCTGTATTTTCATTTCTTTTTCCACTGGTGTAGTTACTGAGAATGTATCATTGGTTCCCCCACTAGTAATTGAGAGTCAGAGGCCAAAGCAGCTCGAGAGCATCTTAATTGATGCTTTCAAGGCAGATGTTTTCAGGAAAAACTCTTAAAATGCCTGCAGAACGTATTCAAATCCTAGCTTACCTCGAGGGAGAAACAAACAAGTATAGCATATGAAACTCTCAGTTTTAAAAGGAAAGAGTGATTTCTTCCATATCTCTTTTCTTTCTATATGTTGGGCAAAAGACAGGTGAAATTGAGGAATCTAAAATTGAACTAGAACTTCTCTATTTTGGATGGTTCAAGATAGGATGAACACTGTTATAACAGATTTGGGTAACTATATGGGAAAGATTTTTGAACCACAATTTTTCTTTCCCCGAAATTGATGATTTCATTTGGCTGAAATGAGCCAGGCCTTGGGTTTCAGAAAGTCCAAGAACAGTGTTTGTTGTGGGGAGGGTCACATGTTGCTCTTGCCTTCCTAGTTTTTGTTTAGTCAAGGAAAGTGTCTCAGCTAGGATGCACCAAATAGTTTGTTTTTCTTATACCTGTGGTGTCGGCATAGCCAGTTAAGAAGCAGACTGTAGATATCAGCTTGTACAGAATATCTTTGGAGTCTGGAAGTGAACTCTGGTCTTCCTTCAGGTTTCTCTGCTTTGTCACCCAATGAGTTTACTAAAAGGAACTGTGCAATAGTTAAAGCACTATAGCCTAGCTTTCACATAGAAACTAACTGTAAAGCATTCTGGTATGTCCAGTTTTTCCATAAATTTGTACTTTTAGATGTAATTTACCGTTCAGCAAAGAAACATGCCTGAGAAATGAGTAACACATAGCTTGTCATCATTGAATAGTTTGGTATGTTGTGCAATAATTTTCAAATAAGCTCTTTTTTTTTTGATGCAGACATATCAAAGCATCAGGACTGCTGTTCCTCTTAATTGTTTCTTACACAATGTAGTCTCATTTTTCCTGTGTGCTTGTGCATTAAATAAAATATTCAGTCATAAAATAAGTGTAGAAAATACCTTACTTGCAAATTTTCTGTTCTTTTTAGGTACCTTTTAATTAGAATTCTTGTTATAGAATTAATAGGATAATTTATTCCTTTTAAAATGTGTAACAGAATGAAGCGCTGTGCAATGTCTGTCCCTGGTTAACAAATGATGCCCAGAACAGCATATGATGAATATTAGTTGGATAGCTTAATACACTACTAAAGAGGCTTACAAGCTTCTGTGAGGAGTAGAAAATGCAAGAGTAGAAGCTTATCTGTAACTTAACATAACACATGTGGGAATAATACTTAGCATTTCTGTCAGGCTCTCCATTTGAGGATTTTGAAGTGCTTTGCAATACAAATGATGAGTCAATCCTCAAAATAGTCCTTAATGTTTTAATTTTCTCTCATAGTTCCTTTTTGTATGCAGATCTTAGATTTTTGGTTTTAATTTGTTTTTGCAAGCAAGAAATTATTTATATGTAGGATCCTGAAATGCTGAGGAGTAGCAGGAAGTTGCACACATATACCTTTAATACAGAGCATTAAATACAGAACCATATAAAATATTTCATTGTATGATGTATAGGTTTAATCTTAATGGAGAATCCTGTAAATCAGTTTGGCTGCCTTAGTTCTATTGTCATTTTAAGAGTTGTAGGTATCTCTCCCACTTGCTGTACAGCATGCCCTATGCGGTGGGTAGCGCTCTTGAATGATATTCTGGGGTTAGAGTCCTTTGTTCCTATGACAGTGCAAACAAAGCTGTGAGTTAAATGGCAAGCTTCTAACTGGGGAAACAGGAACTGTGAATCCTTGTTACTGGCCCACTAACATACAAAAGTCTCCATCAAGGATTTACTCGGCTAGAGTGGAAGTCCCATCAGGAAGCACTCGCAGGAACTCCTCCAGCCTGCATGGACTTTGGAGCATAGTTGTCATCCACCTGTTAAATTAGAAATGGTGACACTTTGGCAGTGACTCTTAAACAAACATTGACAGTGTGTAGCTGGCTTTTAACTTGGGATGATGCCATTAGGAAATGAGATTATAAACACCAGAAATCTGTCAGGCTCCTGATTTGCAGTAATCTTCCTGCTGACAGATAAGAAGTGGTTATATATATGTGAGTTTCATAGTGACAGGATTTATTTTACGTGTCCTGAAGGAGAAAAGAAAATTTCGCTTGCCAGTAGAGAAAGGGAGTATGTTGTCAGTTGTATCTTCTTCTGTCAGATTCAAGGAAAAAAAAGTAAACAGTATCCAATGAGATGGACCTTCTTTGGATATTTGAGATTTTTTCTTTCCTACAGCTCTGTTTCTGGAATAAGAAATAGTAACTAAAAATGAAGAGCTTAGAATAAAATTCTGTCAGCTATAATTGCTAATTTTTAATTTGAAATAAAACTCAACACAATTCTACCTACAGAAAACCTGATCTGAATATAAACCAGTTTCATCTAGTTTTCTAGTGAATCTTGGTCTTCAGTCAAGAAGTTAATTTTGAGGTTTTGTTTTATGAAAAGATGCTTACAACTAATGTTTTCAGCAGTCTAGCATAACAGTAGATAGTTCTGATTCACCAAGTCTCATTTAGGTTCAGTTGATGCTACCAATAATGTGAATGGAAAGTTTGAAAGGAAGGCTTTCTAAAGCTTGCGTTTTTGCTAAGAGTTAATGTAGTATTGTCATCAGAGTGAAGAAACCAGCTGGGGGTTGTGTTGTGGTCACCAACTTCCCTCACTGGAGATACTGTGAGACATTGTGGTAGGTTCACCTGGGCCAGCAACCAAGAACCCCACACAGCTGTTGGCCCACCTGGTGGGCTAGAGGAGAGAACACAAAGAACTACAGTAAAAAAACTGGTGGGTCAAGATAAAGACCGTTTTTCCATGTGCCTTAGCAAAGCCTTCAGGAAGATCTTCTCCATGATCTTGCCTGGCACAAAGGTGAGACTGACTGGCCTGTAGTTCCCTGGGTCTTCTTTTTTACCCTTCTTGAAATGGGGGTTACGTTTCCCCTTTTCTAGTCAGTGGGAACTTCACCAGACTGCCATGATCTGTCAAATATGATGTTAATAGCTTGTTCAATGGAGTTGTCATCCAGGAGTGTTTCCATAAGAGTACAAATACAGAGTGGTGGTGGTGCTTTAACTGCACTGCTGTAGTTCAAATGACAGGCTTGCTAGCATAGAAGAGATGGTGCTTAGGGACATGGTTTAGTGAGTTAGGTGGTGTGGGTTGACAGTTGGACTTGATGATCCTTGAGGAGGTCTTTTCCGACCTTAATGATTCTATGATTCTATGAGGTAAAGGAAGGAGGGGGCAGGGACAAGTAATGCAAAGGCAGTCACTTGCCACCTCACACAAGTGGACTGATGCCCAGTCTCTGAGCAACAGCCACCTTGGAAAACCCCTCCTTCTTCCTCTGCCCCAGTTTTTATCCCTGAATATGATGTTACATGGTATGGAATAGTCCTTAGGCCAGCTGGGGTCAACTGTCCTAGCTGTGTCCACTCCCAGCCTCTGGGGCACCCCCATCCTACTTGTTGAGGGGAGAGGGAAAGGGGCAGGAGTTGGAAAAGAGAAAGCCTTGATGTTGTACAAGCACGGTCCAGCAATAGTCAAAACATTGCTGTGTTATCAATGTCATTTCAGACACAAATTCAGAATACCATATGGGCTGCTGTGAAGGATGCTAAGTCCATCCTGGCCAGACCCAGTACAGTCATCAACTTTGCAAGTTGAATTATATAGGAAGAAAGTTTAAGTGGAACATGTATAGAGGGTTCTTAATAATTCTGGGGACTTCCTTCATTTCCCTTGCTGATACTCTGAAAGAATGAAGTTTTAGTTACAGCAACAGGAAGGAGAGAAGATTCGGGAGACTAGACTGAGTGAACATGGAGTTGTGCTAAGGAGAAGTTTAAAAGATGAGGATAACTTAAATGTGTTAAAAGTTCAGTGTAAACTGAGAGAAGATTATTTGATCTAGCAATGAGAGTTTAGTAGAGATTAGACTTGCAAGCTATTACGTTTTCTTCAGAATTTTGTACTTGACATTTTTTTGAACTTACCTCTTCATTTTTTGGGCTTCCGGTACCTTAATCTTCTGCCTTCCTCCTTTGTCTTTGGTTTAAATGGCTCCGTTGAGGGTCAGGTTGGTACTATTTCATGCAGTGAATTTTTTTTCCTTTAATAACCCAGTTCCAGAATATGCTTGAATTCTTTTCCTGATGTCCTCTTTGACATCTCCCCAGCTTGTATGTAGCTCCTAAAAATAAACCTTATTAAGTTGTTCTTATTTTCACTCCACCTGGTACTGCAGTAGTTTGCATCTAAATACTATTACTATGCTGATTCAGCATTGCTCTTGTTTTCTGGCAACATTTCGTGCTTGAACTCTTGGGTACTTCTGTTTGAATAGAACTGTATTTTGCACATTTCAAGTGGCTGTAGACATTGTGTTACAGTGCTTTGGAAGATGGCAGTGACTAAAACACCAACAAATAGGAGTGCATTATCATCATCTTTTGGTTGGCCAGCATTATAGCTATAGAACTTTGCTTCTGCTTCTAGAGAACAAATCTGATTTTTATTTTTTTTTTTAATTTTCAGTGGGTTGAGAAGGATTTTTAAATTATATTTGGATATGCTTCCTTTAGAGCTAAAGAAAGAAATGCACAGCTCCTTTTATGCATAACATCAGACCATCACCTTTTTATTCTAAAGGACTTTGCTGCTATCAATTACAGTAGCACACTTCATTATTCTTCAGTAGAGACGGGGTGGTATTTTGGCATTTTCTGACTTCATAAGTAAAAATCAGTGCCCTGTTTTTTTCTGAAGCTGTAAAAGCAGGCAGCTTACTAGTGAGACAGTGCTCACTAGTGAAGCCTTCAGCTGCCACTTCTGATTGTGAATAACCTGAGGTCGAGCTCCATTGGAAGTGGACTTGGCTAGTGTGGACGCAGGGCTTTCCAATGAGCTGTCAGGTTCTTCTAGAGTTTGAGGTTCAATGAATGCATCTTAGTAAAACTAGGAGGATTGAGGAGTACATCTATGCAAATATAACTCTGCTTATTGACATCTTGGAGGACTAATAAGGAATTATTTGAAAGCACTCGGGTGGAATAATTTTGTTAGTTACACTGTAGGGGAGTTTGGGAGTGTCTGGAATAATCTGGTCAAAAGCTGTTAGAGTCTTCATCATTAGGAATTTCTCTTTTTAACAGGATCCATAATGTTGTGCTGAAATATAGATGTTCTCAGTAACTGTGATCTTTTATTTAGACATTTCAAGTGATCAACAGTACTTGTACAACTAGTCAGAGACATGATCAGAAGGGTCTTTGTGAATTAAAAAAAAATATAAAAATGCTGATTTGGGGACGTCTCATACAAACAGGATGGTGAAGATTGAAAAGATAGATGGATTTCTCAAAGAAACTGTTAAAATTAATTCCTGAACTACCAGTGCTGGGAGTCTTGCCTAAGCAAAGCCTTAATTATCAATGGGTTAGGTCTATTCAAATTGCTACTCAATATTTTAGGATGTTTTATTCTTATGTAGAAAATAAAGCTATTAATAAATAGGAAATTAATTTAGTTGGAAATTTAAGACAGTTTGGTAATTTCCATAGGGGGAAAAGCATGTAGAGTATTTTTGATGTATTGAATTCTGGAAATTGAGACTTACTGTTAGGTTAGAAGCACAAACTCACTTCTCCAGCAGGCAGTGTTTATTAAGGTGGGGTTTTTTAGGCTACCGGATCTATGGGCTATTTGCAAAGTACAATAACACTGAGTCCTAGTAACTTTTTTCTATATAGCCATTCATGTTTGTGGCTAGTTGGATTAACTCCTGTCGTTTTGAAACACTAGAGGGCTCACTGACTGCTTTTGGAATTGCCTTTTGCTTTCAATGCTGTGTCCATAAACCTCCAAATATCTAAAGCAAGGATGTTCAAAAGGTGCATTTTTTTAGGTGGAAACTTACTTATTAAGCTTGATGTTTTTATCTAAATCTAGACTCTCTGGAAGAGTTAAATTAAAACTTTGATTTGCCAAAAGTGATTAATTAAATTTTTTTGCTCAGTAGGTTCTGGTGGTTTTTTTCCCACTGAAGTATTTCTTAAGGTTTTGGGGGTTTGTTTCAAATTACTCAGTTTGTCTGCTTGGCTTTTTGGAGTCCTGCAGTATGATTTCCTAAGAAGCAGTTAGACAAATCTATCTGAGTAGTTAGACTGAGCAAAATGGGAGGACATTTTAAAAAACAAAAAAAAAGTTGTTCATTAACGTAATAATTTTTATTGGAAGGTAGTGGCTAATGTATGGGTTAGCTTCCTGTCTTACTCTCTAGGGGCGGACTAACAATAAGGTAATTGGAGTGGTTCTTCTTAACAGAAGTTAAGAATATGCACATGCATTTACAATGCAATAAGATCAAAATGTCAATCAGTTAGAAGAACTAAAACAACTGAGTACATATGGGACATCTTGTAGTGTTGTGCACTTCATGACTGTTTTGACTGAACTGAACTGGGTCTGGAGCTGCTCCTGTTTTTCCCACCTGGTAGCTCTGATACTTGTGGCAATTTGACTTTGAGAATAGCACAAGGACAAAAATGATTCTCAAACCAGAAATTTAACTTGCAGAAGTTTCTGTTTCCTGAACTGACTTGGTGTGGGGATAGATGAGCATCGCACCTCTTATGTGAGAGAAGGAGCAGGGATGTGCTGGGAGAAAAATGAGGGGAAAAGGGAAGGGCCATGGCAGTACTGGCTTGAGCAATTTTAATTTTGTTATAATACCGCATCTTTAGGCACTTTGATTTGGACCACTTAATTACAACTTTGATTTTTTTTTTATCATAGAAAAAAAAAGGCGCTTCTGTGTGGTTTTCCTAGATTAAGGTTCTGATGTGATTTCATGAGAAAATAAGCTTTGACAAAGCATAGGAAGTGTCAGGTGCAGTGAGAATTTCTGCTGAATTTAAGCTGAACTTCCAGGTGTGACACATGACGGAAGGGCAGAATAAATCTCCCTTGTATAATACGCAAAATTACTGGAAGACTTCAATTGGTAAATCAGAAAATATGCTGTGGCCAAATGATCGGTTTCATATGATGTGAAGTCTACCAGTTGGCAGCCTCTTACCAATTCTGCACTGGGAGAAAGTACCCTGTCCTTGGAGAGTACCTAAGCCATTTTGCAATGAAGTTGAGCAAGGAACACCACTCCTGCCATCCAGCATGTCAGTGCCATCTGTGGCTGAAGAGCATTTCCACACAGCCTCTTGCTGCCTTTCAGCTGAGATATGACACCAGGCTAACCCTTTGGTTGAAAATGGTCACGTATTAAATGTAGATACAAAATTTTGCATTTGTGAAGCTGAACCTGTAAGGGCTCTAGAGTAAATGAACATCCCTGAATTTTCCTACAGGATAGAAGTGCATTTATGCTTCTGTAAATAGTAAAGAAATATTTATTCTCACAAGTGTAGCAGTACTTTAGAAAATCTGTTGTCATTTATTATAGTCTGGCTGAATGCAGATTTTTAATTAATATAATTTCTCTGTGTGATTTTAGCAAACAAAAGAGGAAAGAAGAAAGTGCAGGATTACTATTATCAGTGAGTACTAAGGCTGTTGCTTTTAAATTTAGGATTATAACTGTTATTTAACAGAATTATCCTTGACACATATGGCCTCAAGAAGAGGTCTGAAAGCAAGGGCAGAGCAGTGTTGTCAGCTGGCAGCCTGAGGCCATGCCTTTGAAAAGGTCTGAAGTTGTCATTTTTTGTCTAGAAGATGACCCTTGGCATTCCCAGCACTGCTCTGCCTTGTGGAAGAGGGAAGGAGGGACAATGTGGAGGCAAAATCTTTCCTTCTGTTACATAAAGTCAGGCGGCTTGTGGTGGCCCTTAAAAAAGTACTCTTCCTGAGCAGGTATTAAAGGTGGTGATTGGTAAAGGGAGATTTTGGACCTGATGGAGTGGCTGTGGTGCTTCACCAGGCCTGCAGTGCTGTGTGCATTGCCCTCGCCACTTGCTTGAGGAAGGACATGTAGGCTTCTGGCCGTGCACCTGGACCACCTCCAGAAAGAACAGTTTGGGCTGGGTCTGGCTGACCGTGGTGGTAGTGAGTGTGAGGTGTCCTTCAGTCAATCTTCTGTCTTGGCTTCTGATGTGAATGCGCTCAGTTCATGCTGCAGAGCTGCTGTGCTGGATTCCCTGAGGCAGTTTCCCAAAACGGTATTTATTTGTGGTGCACCTCTTTATGCAAAACACGTTTTTGTAATGATATGCTTGGTTGTAAAAGCTCTTGGATATTTGTGCAAAGTGATATGTGAAAGTAGCTACAGATGCATGCAGTAACACTTATAGTCATTCATAAAAGATTATATCTTAATAACCTCAAAACCTCTCCTAGGTGTTCTGTCTCCCCACTTTGTTTTCTTTCTTCTGTTATTAGCCGTACTAAGTTTGAACCAGCTAGTTTTATGCAAGAAAGTCTCTGCCAGAATCTGAAAACTACTGTGAGCTTTATTTTGACCTTAAAAATTCCTGCTCTAGGAGGAAAAAACTTCGTTAAAAATGTTTACTTCCCTCAGTTTCAGAGGTATATGTTTAGGGGAAATAAAATCTTATTTCAATTGCTATAAAATACAATACATTCCCTTCCTAAAAATTAATTATTTTTAAGTGTGTCTTGATCATAAGTAGGCAGACAATGGTAGAGGTGGACGGGACAGACATGGAATTCTTATGGTAACCATCCCACTGCCACCCAGAAAACAGTGCCACTGTTATTCTCTATTGAGTATTTCATAGTTCTAATGCACACAACATTAATTTAATTAAGCATTGAATTAAATATGTATAATATTGAGAATATTCTCAAGTCAGTATTTGCTGTGGCTTCTTGGTAAATCAACATTATAATCCTGCTTTCATTTTCCTGCAGATGATGAAACATGCCTGGGATAATTACAAGCAATACGCATGGGGATTAAACGAACTGAAACCCATATCTAAGCAAGGACATTCAAGCAATTTATTTGGTGAGTAGAGTGTATTTTTGTGCTTAGTGATGTTAGCATAAAACAGTAAATCAGGTGAAAAGCTTATCGGTGATAAACGTGTTCTTTGTACCCTCTGTTATGCGGTGTGGTGTTTCTTGCTTACGTGCAAAAAGTAACAGTAAATTAAGGTGATGCTTTCTATGACTTTTATAGATTCTCTTCTGAATGAGAATAAATGAAGCATGTCATTGCTGCATGATAAACATGTAGTTTTGTTGCATTAAATACTGCCCTGCCTTAAACTTTTCCTGTGAAGTGGAACTCATTGACACCACATTAAAAAAGTTGGAAACAAAAACTGTAAGAGGAAAAAAATAAATCCTGTACAAGGAACAAAAGATGCTCTCTACAGTCATGAAGGTAGCTGGAGCTGTCTACAGTTCTCAGGAATTTATTTCCATTCCTTAAAAAAACTTGTTCATTTACATGTCAGGCTCCCTTATCAGGCTTTCTCTTTAATTAATATAATAAATGTTTTCACATCTAAATGTTGCACAGGAGGTACTTAAATAACGTCCAAATTGTTATCAGTGTAGAACAAATATGGGACTGAAAAGTTCTAGTAGGAGAGGCACACTGCAGAAATCCAGTGTAATGAGACAAGACTTTTTCAATGTCCAAGTGGGACATAGGGCTGGATAAATAGCATCTGAAAAGCAAAAGCATTCTGAGGAAGCATGTAAAAGCAGCCCTATGAACTGCCACCATCTTCAATTTTGCAGAAAAAGGAAGAATTTAACTGTTTGACAGCAATCTTTGTATTCAGATAGCTTCTGTCTTCCAAACAGAAATCTGGAAAATGAGCTAATTTCTATAGCTGAGACAAAATCAATATATTATTTTAACAGGGACTTATTTTGTTGAATGTTTGGAAGAGATAGTTTGAAGTGGAAACAGTTCCTAAAACAGGCTAAATAGAGCACTTATCAAATCCTCAACTATATTTGGAAGTTGCTAAGAGACAGCAGTTGTGATTACAAAAATAATTTTGAAAATTGAAACTTCTACATTGATCTTGCTGCACTGCTTGTCTACCCAAGGTGACAACAAAAGTGTTACTAGGCAATTCTTATGTAGTTAGTTACTGGACTTTAAACATGAATTGGGTGATTGAAACCAAAGTAGTTTGGGTGAACTTCGGGGATAAGTAGGGCTTCTGTTTTCTTGAAAATTAAATTTTTTTTATTCTCCATTCAGATGGCTGATAGTTGTGCAATTTAATGTCATATTTGAAGAACTATTTAATGCAATTATGTTTTCTTGGAGGACAACAAAATGGCACGTGACATCTTGAAAGTTAAAATGCTTAATCTAGTTTCATTTGTAATCGGAAGTGGTATAAAAGTTTACAAGGTCTGAGTTCTTAATGATATTGCATGCATTGACAGAAAAAGCTGTAGATGTATTGACTTGTGAAATTCTTAAGCAGGAGTTCTGTGGTGGTTGCGTAAGAATAAATCACTGCAGGTGCTATTCAGTGTGAAACAGGACAAGTGTTGAATTTGAAAATAAGATTGCATTTAAAAGAGTAAGAGCCACAGTGGGTCTAAATGCAGATCACTTTCTCATCGTCATCTAGTATAAGATCTTACTGCTGAGGCGATTTCCTTAGAAACATCTTCACTCGTACTGATTTTGGTGGCAAATCAAAATAAGCATTAGGTCTCTCTCTGCTGAGTTGCTTTACAGAATACTAAAGAGGAGCATATCTGCAAGCAGTTCCATCTCATAAGCTAGCCTTTCCTGAACCCCTCATGTCTTTTTTTTTTTTTTTTAGAAACAAATCCTTGTTTCTGTAGTAGTGTCTGCAGATCATTAGATCTGATCTGTACCTTCATGTTTGATTTCAACAAATGCCTTCTTTAACATAAAGCAATAAAAGGATGATCTGGTTTTTCTTTTTTTTTTTT
>VZTO01002949.1:10731-27119 GCA_013400615.1 Syrrhaptes paradoxus | reverse complement strand
ACCAAGAAAGGGAAATCCACGTTATACAGTAAAACAAGAGCTTCGTTTTCTCAGCCAAACACTTGCCGTGGATTTTCTATGTTGTCATGAGTTCTGTGAGACAGGTAGTGAAAGCTATTGAGTTGTCCTGGTTATCGTTTGGGGACTTTAAGAACAACTGAAAAATAAGTAAGGGTGATGATGATGTGATAATTCTCACCGTGAAGTGTAATGAGGATTTTTCTGCAGAATTATGGCTTTCTAGAAGCATCTGAAATTTGCAGCGATTATAGCAAATGTATATGTCGTCTTGCNTTTGTCAGTCATTGACCTTTTAAGATTTACCCATTAAAATTTTTAATCCTGGAGTGACAGCTACTCTGGGCACAAACCTCATCTGAAGCTGTTTGTTCATCTCTCAGAGCGGGAGCAGAAAAATAACAGCGCATCGTTTGGGACCTCCAGAGAGCTGCAATAAAACTGTGGAATCATCTTGTAAACTGAAAAGAAATCTCTTCTGATAACATATATTTGTCAGCCTGACGTTCTTTATTGTTCTTCAAAGCCCCAACTATAATGGGGAGTTTGGGGCCAGGAGACTTTATGATGCCAAGTCAGGGATGGGTCAAAAGTTCTCTGCCCTCAAGGCTTTTGATGCCGCGATTCCTGCCACTCCATACACAAAAGAGAGGAAATGAAACTGAAGATATACTATATTATAAACCATCTGCTTCTTGGGTTTCTTCTGTTTTTTCTCTGATAAACATGCTCCCCCTACTTCCCACTCTCCCTCCATGCTCCTTAGATTGTACTGGAAGATGAAATATTTGTGTAGAGGAGTGGGACTGGCCCAGAAATTATGATCCCGGATCCCGGTCCTAACGGTGGGCTTTAATTGCTTTGGCAAGGTGCATGTGATGAGTTTTAGTGACAGAGGCAGCGAACCAAAACAGATTTTCCTGTAATACCAAGATTTTAAAATGATTTTGCAATTCATGAAGCTCATGCTCAACATCAAATGTGTTTTATAGGACTTGGAGACTTTTTTCCCTCTCTCTCTTTCAAATAAATTGTCGAAGGCTTCTCAAACTGAACGTGCGCAGAGTAGGGGGGCCTGGGACCGCCTGTGCCGGCGGTGGAGGGTTAGGGTCAGTGAAGGTGGCACTGGGTGATGCGGGTCCTTGGGGAGGTGTGTGTGGCCGTGACCCCCGTGCAGGACTCGGCGAAACCGGCTGGGTGAGGGGTGGAGGTGGAAACCAAAGTCCTGCTGAGAAGGTGCTTCTCCCACTGCTGCAGGTGGAAGAGCCCGTGGGACGCTCCGTCGCTGCTGTGGGGTGTTGGTGGCTGTTTGGCTGTCTGTGCTAAAGGTGGAATATGAACATTTTAAGGGGAATTTCCTCCAAGCTGATGTCTGCAGTACAGAGGGAGAGGGACCAGATCCTGGGGACAGCACGGGGAGTTCCCAAGGGGCAGAATCCGGGGGAGCTGGACAGAACACTGTAGAAAGAAGAGTCAGGATGCTTTGGGTGAAGCCTGTGGGTGCAAGTCATGGTGTTAACCCCCCCAGGACATTCCCTGCAGCCTCACATCCAGCAGTAGTTGGGTTTCTTTTCCCTACAGCCTCACATCCAGCAGTTGTTGGGTTTCTTTCCCCTGCAGCCGTTCATCGATAGCCCGACAGGAGGGTCAGTGATGCTCATCTGGCCGCTCTGCAGCTCTCTTCCTTGGCGGGTCTGGACCCGCGGGACCCCCAGGTTCAAATCCCTCTCTCTTTCCTATCGGAATGATTCTGCATGTGTAAGGCTTTACGAGTAGCAAAAGCCTCCAGGACAGACTCCTTTCCAGTGTCTCCAAATGACTGAAGGATTCTCCGGGGCAACTGCTTCCCATTCCTGTCCTTCCTCCCCAGAGATGGAGGAACCTCCTCTCACCGCCGGCGCCGTTATACCCAGGGGACGGCGTGTACGCTTGGCTTAAAGTGCTTTTAAACCTCATTTCCAGTGTTTTCTGTGGCAATATCTGTGCACCAAGCAACGAGTAGCTAAAACCTTATATCCACTTTTAATTACACTAAATCAGTGCACCATAAGGGGGAGGTTTAAAACCAATTTTTTATGCACTGGTGCTTACATTGAAAAGCCTCATTACAACCCAAATCAATCAATAGAGCCTGGAACTCGAAAGTAACTCCGGGACTGAATCAATGACGCTGACGAGGATGGGGGCTGGAGGGATAGAGCAGTGAGAGGGAGTGGAAAGATTTTAAACACAACAAAGCCTTTTTGAAATATTTTGCCTTTCTTCTAATACAGAAACGGCCTCCTTCGGTGTGTCAAGTTGTAATTTCGAAAGATTTTTTTCAGGTCTGTAGAGGTTTTTTTCAGATGAGATATTGCTCCAGGACCACAAGAGGGCAATGGAGGTTGGAGCCAGAGCCCAGCCCAGGGATGTGGGGAAGGATGTTGCCTCCTTGCTCTGCCCACCTTCCTTCACAGCACCCAAAAATGCCATTCACCGCCACGCAGAGAAAAAGATGAAGTGTGACAATAAGAGCGCTTGGGTTTCCAGGACGGCTTTTTTGGAATCAATGAGACATTATTACAAAGAAAACATATGTCTGCTTCGTAGCTAATGCTGTCTCAATCGTATTAAGCCCCCAGCAGCCTGTATGGTCTCTATATGTACTCTCAGAAAGGTGCGTGGAAGCGGTATTGATCTTTCCACTAAGTGTCCTAATGAAATACAAATCTGCTATCATTTAGAGAGCCATCTGTCATGATGAGACATAAAAAATGCTACAAGCAGAACAATAACTGTAATTTAATTTGAGAATCCAACCTACTCTCAGCAGGCGCGAAGCGGCTGGCCCCAGCCCCTGGCCTCTGGGATCGATGCTGTTTGCTGTGTTAAACTTCGTCAAAGGCTAATAAAGAAATCAATCAATAAGGTATTAAAGAAATTTCCAATTATGAGTAAGGTACTTGTTGCAGAAGACTTCTTTAGCCCAGCGTGGCGATTTAAAATCCATCTACATGGCTCCAGTTCTCTGGCGAGAGGCAGAGTAATTTAATGCTCGCGGTGTTCTGTTGTCCGACAGAATGGTGAACTGCTGGAAGAGAAGCCGTGCACAACGGCCGAGAAGGAAACCGGTGACAGCAGGTTAAAGGAGAGGCCGTTTTCCTGATACACGCCAGGCTGCTGCTGATGACTTCCCTACTTGAGAGCTTTCAGGAAAATTATTCAGGAAAAATTAATTAATCCAAGTGTGTTAAACCGGATTAGCCACCTGTGTGGACAGGGTTGTTCAGAGCTGCAGTGGCTTTATTCGGTTCAGCTTTGCTCCAGCTCCAGTCCATCAGAGCATTTGGGCATTTGCTTACGTCTCCGGACGTGGCTGGGCAGGCTGCAGAGCTGTTTGGATCAGGGCTGGACTTGGACAACCCCGTGGTGGGGAGGCAACAGGTGAATGGTCCAACAATGGTTTTGGGTGTCATTTTTCAGTCTTTTCTCTTTGAGGTATCTTTGGGGCAGGGTCTCACCCTAGTGCACAGCACGCAGCTCTCAGCCGAGCTGAGACGTGGCTGTAACGCGTTTTTCCATGCGTGCTCCTTCTCACGGTGGTATTTTCGCGGCCCTTCGTGCCTAGGTGCTTCAGTGCGTTGTAACCCTTCTTCTCTCTTCACAACGGGCTTGTGAGGACCAGGGCAGCTGCAGCCCGGGAGCAGAGGCAGACGGACACTTGTCAGAGCAGCGGGCTGCTGGGGGGCTGCACGGCACCTTGGCCTCGGTGTCCCCGTAAGCAGGGTGCTGGGGGGGAGTTGCTGGTTTCCCCAGCAAGGGAGAAGGCAGCTGGCAGCTGCAGGAACAGGAAAATCTCTCCGGTATCTCCGATACCCTTTCCTCAATCCCTCCATCACTGCTTTGCCTCTTCTGCCTGCTTCCCTTTGTGCAGCAGGGGCAGCTGGTGACACCCCCTTTTCACAGAGGCAATAAAACCTCTTTGGGAACAACTTTTCCAAGATGCCTTTGGCTATCTATGTGGGGGGAGATACTGTGAGTGCCAGGAAAAGGGGATCTATGTCCTCAGAGCTGAGCTGCAGCAAGCAGGTATCAGAGCACATTGGGAAGCAGCATCTGGTGACTTGGACAAAGTCCCCAGGGAGGGGCCGTGCTCCGTTCTCCAGTGCCGGTGCCCCGCACAGCTCCGGGAGAACCCTGTGCCCCCCCCAAGTGATGCCGTCTGGCTGGTGTGCACATCACGTGTGGCACGTGGGCACTGACGTGACTTATCCTCTGCTCTATGCTCAGGTTTATTTTCCAAAAAAGCAACTTAATTCTTCTTGCAGAGGAGCCAGGTGAGAACTCCTGTATCCAGTACTGAGAAACAGGGGAGCAGCGACACGGCGCAGAAGAAAAGGGGAAGAAGCGGTTTGATAGTGTCACAAGCTCAAAGCAAACACGCTGTGGCCGCAGGCTGATTCTTCTCCATCCTGTACATTGTTTTATTTCTTCCCTAGCCAGATATCTGTGGTTTGCAGCGGTGCCGCTCGGGCCATGGAGTCCCCTCTGAAACCACTGTCTGGGGTCTAGTGAAAAGCCATGGCTCTGTGCACTGCTGTATTGTCTAAGATAATATATGTCCAAATTATTTTTTTTTGGAACCTTTTCCTAAAGTCTTTATCTGCCAGGCTCCAGGCTGTGGGATCGATGTGCTGCTGTGTACTCATTCGCTTTCCGTCTCTGCAGCTTTTCTCCGAGAAAGGCTGTGCTGGAGCTTGGCTTGTGACAGTCCCTGATAAGCCAGGTTACTGTTCTCTTTGTTCGGTGTTTCTCCAGAATATCGTGTGTAATTTTTATGGGTATCAAAGTTCGGACTCCCTCATTGGAAAAAAGGATGTTTTTCTATTAATTGAGGGTCTTTTTCATCCAGATGATGATCAGTATTAATGACCCTGCAACTGGCAGCCATCTAGGCTGTTATTTTTGAATGAACCAATTCCTGAAGGTGATTTTGATTAATCTTCCTCTGACAGAGGAGAATCAGGTCTCTGAGCATTGGATTCTCTTAGATTTGAGCTACTTGGGGACTGACGGGGCTTCAGTCTAGTGGAGTTTGCCATGAAGTGTTCCCTGACTGCCAGGGAGATTGACAGGAGCGATACAGCAAGTATGAAAAGGAGAGGAACAAAGCAGGGAAAAAACTACTAGAAAGACTCTTTGTAGAGAGAGAGAGACCCCACTTTCCCCAGCCCGGCAGGGAGGAGGCAATCCTAACGAGACGCTCAGCCCGACTGCATGGAAGCTGAAGGACGAAGCACGTGGAGCCCTGGGATAGTCCTGCCGAGGGGAGAGAAGGAGCCCAGCGGTGTCTGGAAGGAGATGCTGGAAGGAAGGTCGCACATGGCGTGAGGACGAAGGCCTGGCTGTTGTATCATAGGAGTAACTGCTCTTTGGATGGCGGTGGTAGTAGGTTCTTGCCTTTAGTGTACGGACCACGAGGGTGGGGTGTCACAGCCACCCTCCAGCGCATCACCCCCCTTCCAAGAGGCTCCACCAGGGCAGAGCTGATGTATAGGTGGGATAGCTGTACCATGGCTGGAGACTGCATTGAATTCTTTGTGTTGTTTGTAAATATTTTACTGTCTGGTATTAAGTGAACGTAATTGCTGCAGCTTAAAGATGGGGGAAGCTGTTTAATGGGGTACTGTCAAAGCATTTCCCCCGAAGTTTCAAAAGCTGTTATTTTTTTCCTTCCTGTCGTTGGTAATAATCCCTTGAAAGCTTGAAAGTGAGATGTACTGCCTTCCTTTGCGATTGTTTTTCTTTGTTATGTTTCTCAGACAAAGAGTAAAACATGCACTTTCAGTCTGGATGACTTTTATTTTAGATTAAGGGAAATAAACAAAGAATGAAAAAAGCCTTAAACTCTCTGGGAGAGAGAGAGCAACTACATCAACTCAAGGCACGCTCGCCTGCTTTGGGAACAGCATAAGCACCTGATGTCAGCCAAGAGCTCCTGCAGCAAAAGCTGGTCCTGACCATGCTGCATTCAGATCCACTCCCCTGAATGCCCCAAAATCAAACACGCAGTCTTGTAACTCCTGCTGACTTTCCTGAAAGGTTTGCCTGCTCCCCATCTTCCACCTCCATGGGGCTGCTCTGTGATCCCCGGTGCTGGATGCACTCTGGTCAGGGAGGTGAGGACCGGCAGCATCCAGGTTCGTGGAGTGGAGAGGCAACGGGAGGAAGGATTGCAGGTGGAGCGGGTGGGATAGTGGACCTTGGACCCGTCTGTGAGGTCTCACTCAAAAGAGAAAAGAAAGTTGTATGTCCTGTACCAGTGAAGTGTCTCCTGTTCATGTCGAGATATAAGAAGGGGTCTCATGAGGCAGCGTGAGCACCCTGATAGAGAGACGCTGGCTTGGGACTTGTTGACACGTGGAACAGGAAGGTGTTTTCGTCTGTGTCGGAACAGGAGGGAGCGGTTGCATCTTTAGTGGGTCTGACTCTGCCTCCAGCCAACAGACGCTTGGTTAAAATGATGTTCTAGGGAGCTTCACAGCAGAGCTACTGGCAGCACTCTGGAAGTCATCTCCCTCCTTCTGCTTTGCACTGACACTTCCCTCTGCAAACTGCACCTGTGTGTACGGCTCACGCTGGGGTTGTGTTCCTGGAGATGATGTTTGAGGAGGAGTGAATGCCGCTTGCTCATCAAACCTCAGGGTGGTGCTCACAGAAGCAGCAATTAAAGGACATAATTCAGTGCAGGAGAAATTCACTTGCAATGCAAACATTTCGTTATCCTTATTCAGGAGATTAATAGACCTGATTATTCAGAGTCTGCTGAGACCCCAGCAGGACTCCTCTGCTGTTGGTCCATCTCTCTTCCTCCTCGCCCAGCATCCTCCTCAGGAGTGATGAGCATCCCCAGCATCTCCACTGGTGCTGGCCAGGGTTTCACAGGGTGGGCTGGGTGTGCAGCAAACCGAGGGGTTTTTTCTAGAAGTCATGGCAAGCTACTGCTTGGAAAGACACCCCGAGAAACTTGTAGCGTGATTTTACCTTTTGTACATGGGTCTTATGCGGGTCTTTAGCTGTCAGATTCCTGGAATGCCTTGAATTCATTGGGGTCTATAATATGGCCAGAAAACTGAGACTTTCTTTGAGCAAGATGATGTCTGAGGTCTTTTGGAAATCAGTTACCTGCTCCATCAGATACAGTCCGGAACAAGGAGTGAGGTGGGGGTATTGCTGTCAGCCAGAAGCTGTTGCCGGTCCGGGGAAGGCTGAGCTTGCAGGCTGGTGGTTTCTCTGTCTGCCTCAGCAGCACTCGAGTACCCTGATCTGGAATTTAGCAAAGTTCACCAAATGGGATATCAAGGTGCTGGTTAACCCTAAGCGCGTCTTTGTGAACTGTCCTGGGTCAAAGCCAGGCAGAGGAGCATCTGCGTCTGTGCCACTGCCCCTGACCTCAGCCCGGGCAGAGATCTCTGCCTTCCCAGGACATCCCTGCTCTCCGTCTCTGTGTCCCGCTCGGAGGAGCGCTGGCAGCTCTGTCACCACCCTCAGCTGTCACATTACCCCTGAGACCGCTCCGGGGCTGTCGCAGTGCAGGGCAAACAGGACAGAAACCAGCTCCGGTCCAGCAGCACGCGTTCTTCCACGTTGTGTGTTTTCCAGGCAGTGACCCAGACAGGGTCCCACGTGCCAAGTTTGACGGTTCTGACTATGAGGACAGCGTGGTTTCCTCTTCCAGCCCTGTTCTAAATGAGGCAGTGGGAGGCCCATCTTTTCCTACCAATGGTTCAGCTCAGGGTTAAATCCAGCTGATGGTCGGGGTTTAGTTGATCAGCACTAGGCGTGAGCTAACTGCCCCTCGTTAGAGGTTAACCAGTCTGTCTCCCAGTCTCCTGACAGCTTATTTTGAAATCCCCACAGATATCCCAAAGCTCTTATTTCTGGTATTCAGTTTTCTTTAAACAAAGTTATTTCCATTATTCTGCCACTACTAAGCAGTTGCCGTGCTTTCTGGGTGCGGGTGGCAGTGACAGGCTTGCTCCATTTGCCAAAGAATTTTTTGTTTCCCTCTGACTCCCTCCGTCTTTTTACCATAAAATCTAAGCCAATGATTGACAGTCCAATTTAAACTTATGTTTAATATTGCAATCAAGAGTGATATTTAGTGTTTGCTTTTTGAAGTGAGGAGAAAGGGGAGCAGAATTTGCCTTCCTGCAATCATTTCACCCACAAAAGTTGAATACATCCAGTAAAGTGAAATTTTGCTGGCGAAGAAGAAAAAGAAAAGAAGGGGTGATAAGAAAGAGACGAGATTAACATCCTTTAAAATGTGCCTGTTTACTCCTATCGTCTCAGAGCTAACTTTAAATAGGATAAAATGATCCTTTAATCCCCTTTATCTTCTTAAGAGCTGCTGTAAAAGATCTACTTGACATTTGAGAAATGAAAAAAAAAAAAGTAGAAAGTCTCGTAATACTCATCAGAAGGGGTGGATGGAAAGATTTGAATTTAACAAAACATGAAGAGCTGGATCCTCAGCTGGGCATAAATTATCGTAACTTCTGCTGAACGGCACGGGTTCACGGCGGGGCAGGATCAGCCCTCCAGCCGCCTTGCTTGGCGCACACAAGGGTCTAAGGCAAGGCTCTTGGCAGTGGGTTTGGCTCCTGGAGTGGTGCTGGAAATCCTCCTGACCCCGTCACCTTTGCTGCACTGGCAAGAGGTGCCTGGGAGACCCTTTTCCCATGGTTAGGAGCCACTTGGTGGGTGCTGAGGTCTCTCTCTTTGCTGTTTTGCCTGTAGAAACTTGGCGTCTCCTCCTGACTTGTTATCTGCAGCCTCGTTTCACCAACATCTGTTTAGTCTTGAATAAATATGCATTCCAGTCACTTCATGGCCTTCTCTCAATTTTCAACCCAGAAGGAGTAATGAATCATGAATAAGTCATCAGGAGCTACAGCACAGAGACCTCGGAGCTGAGCAACAATCCTGCGATGGATCGCCTGGGCTGGCTCTGCCCGTCTCCTGAAACGCTGCGAGAGGAGGAGGAGAGCCTTGCGTGCGTTGTTCTCCCATTTGCAGTGAGTAATGAAGGAATGACAGCCGCTAAAAGGCGAGGGATGTTTGCTCCAGAATGTTGAACTTCCAGTGATGAACTGTCCCACTCAGCCGTGGTGGGATTAATGCTTGGAGTGATGTATCTGGGCTGCCGTGGGCTCATAACTCACAGCCGTAGGAGAGCAGCGGTGGAGTTGTTTCAAGGAAAATAGACTCACCTGAGCGTGGTGCAGAGAGGCAAGATCGCTTTGCTTGGCTACGCGCGTGGCAGCTCCTGCGAGGACATCCTTCACTGAACGGCTGTGGGGTTCTTGTCTGGGTGAAACTGCCGAGACGATCTAGCAGGGGTGACCCGGTGGCCACGACACAGTAACGGGAATTAAGGTACCAGGAGGGAGATTGATCTGTTCAGAAGTGATGTTTCAAGTACTGTACATTTAGGTAGCAGTCTCTCTTTTTTTCTTGAAAACAACATTGCAAACCACAACAGGAGTTTCCTTTCTAATCCACTTGCAGTTTCACCAATGACAGGAAAAAACCTAATGGTACCCTAAATATTGTCAATATTGAGTGTTTATGTATCGTCTTGTATTTGTTACCTTCTTTGTCAGTCCTGAGGTCCTCTGAGTGAATTTTATTTTTTAACATATTATAGAATCACAGAATCCCAGGATGATTTGGGTTGGAAGGGACCTGAAAGCCCACCCAGTGCCACCCCCTGCCATGGGCAGGGACACCTCCCACTAGCCCAGGTTGCCCAAAGCCTCATCCAGCCTGGCCTTGAACCCCTCCAGGGATGGGGCATCCACAGCTCCTCTGGGCACCCTGGGCCACTGCCTCACCCCCTCCCAAAGTTCGGTTCCGGATTGCTTTAGAGTTGGTGCTGAATCCACCAGCAGGCTCTGTGCTTACGCAAGGACAGGAGATGTGAGCGGGGGGGTGTGCAGGGAGGCTTTTCTGGGGAGCAATGGGAACAGGAGCGAGCTGGCTGACTTCCAAGGACCGTTGTTCAAGTCAGCTCCACTAAATACCACCTAGAATTGTGGCATCAGTATAATAGTTGAAATGGACACATAAAAGCCTTTATATGAGAACAAAAAAAATTCCCAGCGCAGCAGCAGCTCTCTCTCCTGCCGCCTGTGAGCAAACAGCCCGTTTGAAGTGCTGGTGTAGCATCCTCTCTGTATGCGTGCCCCACCTCGTGTCACCCACTGCCAACCAGCATTTCTTCAGTTTGTAGGTGCTAGAAGTGCAATTCTAAAACCCTCTTCACTGACATCTCTCTCTATTCACTTTCTATACTGATCCCACTCCAGTTCAGAATATTTTTTTCTATAGTGTCCAAATAGATAATCCTAGCAGTGCTCTACCTCTGTAAGAATTAATCACTGAATAAACCAGTGAAAACGGAGTAGAAGCTATCTTTGTCTAATAAAGGAGAAGGAAGACACAGAGAGATTAAAAACTGGGTGGAAGGCACGCAGCCCAGCAAGCCCAGTATGTTAACCCCAAAGCTATTCTACTTGCACATTGGGAATTTCAAACATACTTAAGACACTGGAATGGGTTTAACCAGAGGCTTTACGCGTCTGCAGGTGTGTAGGTCTCTTTAGGACATGCTGGACCTGGAGGCATGGAAACAGAAATGTTCCATCTAGCTACATCTCTATCCACTCTGCACACAGCCAAACGCATGAGTGCATCTTACATTCATTACCGATTATAGTTTATTTTCACAAGCATAGAGCTGGGCTAATTGAACCTTCCAGCAGGCAGGAATCATTTCTGGCGAGATGGAATATCTCTGTATGCACGGCTATTGCTCTGGGACTTCAGCAGAGGTGTAACCTTCGGCTCCTTTGAAAATCCCAGCCTGAACTTCTCGTTAGCCTGGACTTCCATGTCTTTCACTCTGTTCAGCCCCTGACTTTCCCTAAAATAAGCCAGAAGCCCAGCTAATTATAGTGTGGTTGCAGGTATCCATCCAGAAAAGGGATCGATTCTACAAGGGAAACAAGCACTTCATTTAGCTCAGCAGACCCAGGTCCTTGTGTGTTTGTTTTCATTCCTGTCGGGAGGAGCAGAATTGTTCCAGCTGCTGGGCTGGAGACCAGGAGCAACGCCCGGAGATTCGGGCAATCAAGGGTATGTCACAAAGAACATACAACCGATGGAAGCTGCTCGTGAACAACCTTCAGGCTGAAAAATTGCCTTTCCTAGGAATTCAGTGAGATAGTTTCAGATAATAAATATCCTTGAAGAAAACCTCTGTGGTGACATCACACAGGATTAGTTAACGGCAGAAGGAGTCCCACAGCGGATGGGGGGAACTTTGGGCAATCCCAGCTGGATGCCTGGAAGATGCTGGTCATAGAATCATAGAACCATAGAGGCTGGAAAAGACTTCAAGGATCGTCAAATCCAACCATCAACCCAACACCACCCAACCCACTAACCCATGTCCCGAAGCACCACATCTACATGTTTCTTGAATAAATATAGAACCATAGAATGGTTAGGGCTGGAAAGGACCTTAGAGATCATCCAGTCCCAACCCCCCTGCTATGGGCAGGGACACCTCCCACTAGACCAGGTTGCTCAAAGAAGAAGCCTAAAGATGGGCCAATAGGTGCCATGTTCCATCATCTGTACTGGGTTGAGAGGGCAACACAAAAATGGGAGAAACACTGAGTGTTGAACTTGGGTTTTTGGTTTTATAAGTGCTGAGACATCAGGAGACTCAGCTGGCATCCCTCGGTGCTGACGATAAGCCCTGCTGTCATGGTCCCCAAGAGCCAGAGTCCCAGAGAGGAAACCAGAGCTATTTCTGGAGGTTGGAACTGGAGTGTCTCAAAGCACGACTCACACCTCTGAAGTGCTGCACAGCCACAGCTGCTCGCTCTGCATCCAGAACCGCAGGGGAGGGCTGCCCTTAGCTGTGGGGTTCAGCCACCACCTTTGAGTGACATTGCATTTTGTGGGACAGTTGGCCAACACTTCACGCTCCATTCCCCTCCAAAACCCCATCTAGGTGGAGCTGACCTCTTCCCAGGCCAGGCTTTTCCACCCAGCCTTGTGATCATCCTGAAGTTGTTTCCATGACGACTGTATTTTTGGTACCTCCACATTATTCATGCCAGGGGCCATAATGTGATACATCCTGTATTTGTAATAAGCAGCAGACAGCCGTCTGAAAGCACCCTGCTGAGCCAGGATTGACACATTCTGCCACTTCAAGGTCAAAACGGGATCTGGTGACCTAGATGCCACCTTGGATGGATTTAAATGCAAAATACTATTAAGATGTAATGATGCTGAATGGGAGAAATGCGTTTAGTTTAGACATATTTTCCCTTGGGAGAAGGTGAAAAGTCTCACCAAGTGTCAGTTTATATTCAAGAATAGCTCGCTCTGTCACTTAATACAATATTTTTGCAGGCAGCTATGGAGGGGTTCTATTACCATTTGCATCCTGTCTGAAAAATAATAATAATAATTAGAATAAAAACATCTTGATTCCATTATGGAGGCAAGAAGGAAAATGAAGAGTCCCTTTCAAACCCAGGCTGTGGATGCTTCAGCACGGTGTTTGGGATGACAGACCGAGCTGCCTGTTCAGCAGCACGACTCCGCTGCCTTTCCTGCCTCTGCCGCTCCGGTCTGAGGCATTTTTCCTTCTCGCTAGGCATCATGAGATTTTTGTAAATTGAAGAAATCTCATTATTTTGCTTTCGCTGACTTCTCAGGTTAGGAAGTAGGATTGTTAAAGCCGATAATCTGCTTGAATCTTGCTGCCGCGGAGTACGTTTGGCTCTCAGTTGGGTGTCTCCCCACCGTGTTTCCAGTTCCCCCGGACGTGCCAGGGCTTCCTGCGTTTTCCAGCCCAGCTTGTGCTTTGGTGGAGGTCCTGTGAGTACGGGCGGCTTCTCGCTAAGGGTCTGCAGGACCTGCCTTTTTCCTGCTTTTATTGAGGTTTTTGGGTGCCTGCTCTCTTCCCTTCCCTGCTCAGCCAGCCCAAAGAGCAGCGGCTCAGCAGGTGAGCGCAACAACTCCTGCCTGCCAGAGAACAGAGTTGCCGTGGCTGTAGGGATGGGATTTGGTCAGGAACCCCCCTGAGAATTTCCCGAGCCCCCTGATAGCCTGGGAATGCTCCATGACAATCCCGCAGGGACCGCCAAGCCCATGGGTCTCCATCCAGTCCTGCCTCATCCCTGCTTCCTCTGATGCCTTCCCAGCTCCCTGCTCCTGGATTAAAGGATGCTGGTGCTGGTGTCAGATAAAGGCAGATGTTGCAATGAGCTAAATTCTGTCTTGGTGCAAAAGCCAAGCAGGGAGGAGAAATACCGACACTGAAAGGCCCCTGTGCTGGAGCCGGGATGCTTCGAATTGGGAAGCTGCTGTTTGTCTTCCAGTCCCGCTGTTTCAGTCCCTCCCTGGAGGCAGCAGGGGAGTGATGAAATAATCCTCTTATTCAGGAGATATCAAGCTAAAAAGAATGACCCATGGGGTTACTCCATTCAGTTCAGTGCTGCGGCATGTCAGATACCTGCGACAGCCTTGTCTCACGTAGGCAGCGGGCTGTGCAGCCCTCGGGGCGACAGCAAAAAGCAGACGAGCACAGGCAAGTATAAGAGCTGGGGATGCCAGCGCCGTCGGCAAAGAAAAGAAGGCCCAGAATCACAAATATTTAGGCTCACGAGCAATTTCTGTATTTATCTTGTCTCCCAGAAAGTTCCTCACGTGCCTGAGCATCTGCGAGTCGCAATCCAGAGGCATTGCAGAGGCTGCTCTGCGGTTGTATTTCACACGCATTTTTACACCGTTCCTGAAACAGCAAAAAATACAGGGTTTTCATTTTTCCATGAAGATATTCTGTCTGTTTATAGGCCAGCTGCTGGACTACTGCTGTCCCCCATAAGGATGAAAAGTGCCCCAAGTCCCATTCTGGGGCAGTGATGAACAGCCAGGCTCCCTGGGGACTCTTCCGTAGGATGATCCCCACGGGTGGGGATGGCTCTGTGCATAGAGGTGCCGTGTTTGACGCCTCCAGACCTTATTCCTTAAATCAAAGTTGGGATCTTAGTAGAACCCCCCCATTACTGAGTCAAGTGTTTCCAGTTAGTCCTAGTTGGTCTGGATTATTGGGTAATTTTCTATGTATTTCCCAAGCGTGCTTATTTCAATGAACCCATGATTGTAAAAATAGCGTCCTGGTGCTATTTGCTGCTCTTTTCCCGTGTGTCTCCAGAGTGAACACTGCTTCATTTGTAGTCATAAATAGATCTTGCTGTCTGCCTTGGTTTTTTCCTTGTAACTTTGAGAGAAAAGCCACCCAAACAATCCATCATTTGTTCTTCTTCATTCATGGCAAACAAACAGCTAATTAAGTTTTGATTCCGGAGTCGTTAGCATGGCAATGACATCTTTAAGCACAACACTGACAGCTGCAATATTAGATCCCTGAACCGGGTCTTCAGCGCCGCTGGGTGACACTTGGAGAAGTCTTTAGTGCTGTAAATGGAGCAGATTTGATATCTCAGCTATTGAGAGGTTAAATAAAGTGGAAACTTGAACATTTTCTTTTCAAGGACATAACCCCAATTTTGTAGTTTCTGGGTGAGCTTTTCAACTGCAGCGGTTTTGAACTCGGCACAGCTGGTAAACAAAGGGAACAAAATCCCCCTCAGCTGTATCTGCAATTTGACGAAAAACAGCCAAAGAAAGGAGGAACCAAATATAATCCTCCTTGGGAGGGAAGTGTGGGAAGAACTATTCTGCTCTTTCGCTTCATGATTTATTTGACTGGAACACCTTCTCCAGGTGAATAATTTTTTCCTCACATGTCAGTAGAACTGATCTAGATGGATTGAAAAAATTTGCAGAAATATGCTCCTCCTCACGCGTGATCCTTGTGCTTGGCTCCAGCCGGGAGTTCATTGTCAGGGCTGTGCAACAAGGGTTTAATTTGACTCCCGTTGATGCCAGCATTAAATTTCTTGTTGAATTAGCGAGAGCTTCTCAAAGTGTCACCCCTTGGGACAGCTTGGTGTCCTGAAAGCTGATGGCTAAGAGCCTATTGAATCAGCAATCAGGAATATCTTGCGAATTTTGGAAGTTCTCCCCCCTTACACCCATTTAGTTCCAGTTTTCCTCCAAAAACTGAAATCAATCAACGCACACAGAGGTGACTCACTGCAGATTAGGCACTGGTTTGTCCAGGGAAGGGCTTTGAGGATAAGAAGTGAAGCAGCATCAGGAAACTTCCTTCCCAACCCATGAGCTTGTGCCATTTTCACTGGAATTAAAGGATGACCCAAGCGGACACGCAACTGCTCTACAGGACACGCAGGAGGAGCAAGGGGTGGTGCAAAGGTACTCGCTGGGTGAAAAATTCCTGTTCCAGGGCAATGAAATTAAACTTTGCAAAAGCTCACGGAAGCTGGGAGGTGAGGGGAAAACATGTGCCAGGGCGTGGCGATCTGATCTGGGTGTTCCTGCTCCGGCAGGGGGATTGGACTAGATGATCTTTCGAGGTCCCTTCCAATCCCTGACATTCTGTGATTCTGTGATTCTGTGGAGGGTGACACCTAACGCAGGGGCAGAAATGTCCCTGCATTCCCTGTCATTCTCTGTTCATTCTATATTCTCTGTAATTCTCCATCATTCTCTATCTCATCCACTTCTTGCTGCACGAGAGCCCCTGTTCCCTGCACACGTGTGAGGGAAGCCCGGTACACTTTTCAAACACTGGTTTTGCTTCAGTTTTTGCAAGAAAATGCAAAAAAGTTGTTTTAATGGAAGGCATTCTCTTAATGCTGTGCAGCGTTGTGGAAGACAGAGCAGGGAAGAGGGGAGGGAACGTGGCTGAAGTAGACGTTGCATCACCTCTGCCGCCTCGCCTGCTCTCCGACGGCTGCTCTTAATTACGGCGGGTGATTATTTCCCTTCAGGAGCTGTCTGTGTTTGAACACTCGCTGTGTTTGTTACTGAGGCGATCTGAATGCTTCCATTCATTTTATAAAAAGCTTCTGTGATGTTTCTTAATTATTCATAATACAGGTTTCTTCCATCAGAAGTACCGGTGTGGCTCCTCGAGGCTTTCTGACGTGCAGGTTATCGCGGAGCTCTGCTCGCGGCGAGGCCACCAAGGGAGGTGCAGTAGCTCCGGCATCGTGTGAAGGGAACAAAGTTTCTGGGTTGACATTCGTTGCAACTTTTTTGGGAAGCAGAAGGTGGACTGGAAGTGTTGTGGAGATGAGCCCTTCCATCCATGAGAGGAGGAAGAAGGCAGGAAAGGACCTGATTGAGTTGTACCAGGTGGCCAAGAAGGCCAA
>VZTO01002949.1:0-10711 GCA_013400615.1 Syrrhaptes paradoxus | reverse complement strand
GGCCTCAAGTTGCACCAGGGGAGGTTTAGGCTGGAGATTAGAAAAAATTTCTTCACTGCAAGAGTGCTGAGGCATTGGAACAGGCTGCCCAGGGCAGTGGTGGGGTCACCATCCCTGGAGGGGGTCAAGAAACGTGTGGATGTGGTGCTTGGGGACATGGGTTAGTGGGTTGGGTGGTGTTGGGTTGACGGTTGGACTTGACGATCCTTGAGGTCTTTTCCAACCTTAGTGATTCTCTGGTTCTATGGTTCTATGATCTAATTTAGCACAGGGAGCTGAGGTTATTTGATGGTGTCACAAATGGCACTGTCAGAGTGATCAGACCAACAGTGAGATCACAAGAGAGATAAAGATTCAGGAGAATATGTGAATGGAGTTCATTTAACACCAAAGGAGGTTTTGAAGTGCCAATAAAGACACAGAAACACCATCCAGGCAGGGACATAGTAGACACGAGAAACATTGCAGATAAAAATGTTCTCTGTCCACCGAGTGACTATTGCTACAGGATGCCAAAAGCAGAATACAAAAGTGAGATGAAAAAAAATACAAGAAATTGTATTCCACTCAAGGAGAATGAAATGCATTAAGATGTAGATATCATGGTCCTTTGCACGGTTAGTGGAGCGTGGTGAGATTGGAAGAAAATGAAAAGAGGAGCTGAAATCTGAGGGTTTGTATAGCCGTGTGTTCCCTGGCAGTGTCCTGGGCCACGTGGAGAAACCAGAGCAGGCGGCAGTGGCGTCCAGTACGGGACAGTTCTGTATGGGTTTCCCCCAAACGCTGTTTTCAGCACAGTCAGTGCAGAGCAGAACCTCAGGGTCATTTCCCACGTCCCAGATGGTCCTTTCCTGTGTTTCTGAATCCTGAAGGGAGTGAGCAACTGAAATTGCTCTAATTCATCACGGGGACTTAGAGAGTAATCCAGCTCTGTACCTCAAACTAAGGTACTTGGGACCTTGGAAACAGGAGTGAATGCTCCCACATTACAGAGAAATGCTTCAGTTTCAACAAATTGACATTTTGGAAAAAAAAATTATCATAGGAGTTGGAAGATACAAATATGTGTCTGGGGGGTTTTTTGGAAAGCATTGAAGCAAGTTGAGGACTAACTTCTCTTTTTTAAAATCTCATCTGGTTCCTAGCTACATCTTTCATTGCCTTTGAAAATTGGGTCCTTTATTAACGAGAGTTAAATTACATAATACTGAAGAAAGAATTTAAAATAATTACTTCCTAACCCCTTTTGCAAAGCCCTGAAGCACAAAGCTTTATTACCCTTATCTTAACTTTCTTAACTCCTAATGTTTTAGTAGTTAGAAAATTATCCTTTCCCTTTTGAAAATCCAGCTGCAGTTATTTTTTCCACATTTTTATTAGCTCTCCGTATATTGATAATAATCACACCATATTGAGGTGTTTCAGGAGAAGACATTAAGGCCAATCAAGTGAATAACTCAACATTTTCAAAATTGTCTGAACACAAATTTGCACAATAGCCTGTGACAAAGGAATCTTTAGGGGACGATCAAATAAATAACACCCATTTTTCAAGAACACTGCAACACTATCAAAAGAATAATACAGACCTCGTTTTTAATGGTAAGCTATTATTATTCATGTACGTTGGCAGTTTTAAGAGCTCTGAAGATGTGCTCTGCAAAGTTCTTATATGTTACTTTGGGATAAAGTGGTTAGTACCAGCGGGGACCCCAGTTTGGATATCTCGGCTGTGCCTTCCTCTGTCCCTGGCACTTTATTTTTCCCATTTATATGACCAAAAATAAAAATATTAGTGTTTATTTGTAAGGTGAGAGTAAAGTAAGAGTAACACAGCATTATGTACATTCCCCATTTTGTCCTGGGTGTGGATGCACTCCCTGGAAAGCGTTTCCCTCTTGTCCTTTTTACTACAATATTTTTCTGGCAGCTAGTGCGAAGGATGAGAAGCCTCCACAAAGCCAGAGCTTAGCTAGGACCATGACTCGATAGGAAAAGCTTTGAGCTCAGTTTAAGCTTGGCTTTTCCAGGCAGTGCCTTTGGAGTACCCTGGATTTGGTGGGCTTTCAGCTGCATCTCAGCAGCTTTTCCTCCAGAGTCCAGAAGGTAAAATGTCTTCATGCAACAGCAAAACCTGTTCAGCTATAAAACCCCTTTCTAACTCCGTATCGCCTGCAGCTTGCCAGCTGAAACCTCTCATTTCCCCGTAAGAGGATTCACCTGCTTCCAGCCCTCTCTGAGCTGCTGTGCTCGGAGGCAGAGCCTCCTTAAAGCAGGGAGAAAAGGAGGATGGGGCTTTCCTAGCATGAGATATGAAGCCTCGCTGGTCCTGCTCTGCTGTCCCTGCTTGGGTGTGGAAGCCATCAGCTTTGGGGTAGGTGCTTGCCCAGCGTAGTCGCTGCTTTACCTGCTTTTTCTTCATCTTGTTTCATAGTGTAAGTGGCTGGAGTCTTGATTTCTTCATGCTTTCTGTTAAGAGCACTTAAAAGCACTTTTTAAAAAGTCTCTGATGAGTAATGCTTTAAAATCTAGAAGCTGTGGGATGGGGCTGGGGTTGTTCAGGGCTGTTCCCAGGGCGTGTGTGGGTTCTTACTGGTTTTGGAGCTTGAGCTGCTAGAGGTGAAAAGCAAGTGTATGTGTGGATTGTACGCTTCTGAGTCCACACCTGGGTTTTGGAGTGGTGCTTGGGGACATGGGTTAATGGGTTGGGTGGTTTTGGGCTGACAGTTGGACTTGATGATCCTTGAGGTCTTTTCCAACCTTAGTGATTCTACGGAGTTTAGAGACTTGATGGTCTCAGCACCCTCGGAGCGTTTTCTCATCCCTCCCTCTCCTTAAGACCTGCTCTTCCCCCCGGAACATGTCCTGGGGTGACTGGGAGCTGATGGTTGCAGCCTTCCTGGGCGAGCCCATAACTTCTTTTACTGTTGCCGCGACAGTCCTTCAGTGGCTCTGTGCTTTCTGCGGCTCTTCTGTGCACAACGATTTGGTTTGATGTTGTTCAGTCGAGGTGTTACTTCTGTATTGGGGATTGCCAGGGTCTGGTTGAGTTACAGAACAGAAAGCGGAGCTTTCGGAGCTCTCTCAAACATTCTGACGTTATTTGCTCCCCGCCACTGACTCAAACCCCGAGGAAACCCGAGTGGGTGGGAAAGTTGCAGAACAAATGTTATCCCATGCAGGGGAGAATTGCTAACGGGGTTTGTTAGCCAATGGCAACAAATTAAGAGTTTAAAATCTCTTTTCAGAACCACTTTCTTCAAATGACTAGCTTGTTCGCTCTGCGCCGAGCTGGCCCTGTTGGATAGCATTCGTGCTCTCACGTTGAAGCTGGCTGCATTTGCAAATGCTTTTCTGTACGTGCAAGGTGACTATTACCGCTGCCAGGGATGTATTAAATGCTGAACAATGCTTGGGTTATCAGACAGCACTGCCTGCATCTTAAAACATCCAACTTGGTCTTTCTGCAGGAAGGAAATAATTGAAAGGGGAGAGGCATGCAATGGGAGGGGGGGGAGGTGGGTTCTGGTGGGGTGCTCGGGTGCTGCACTGAGGGGTACAGTCCCCTGAGGGACCTCTCAAATTGAGGCNGGTGCTGCACTGAGGGGTACAGTCGCCTGAGGGTCTGGAAAGAGCCCCCCAAAGGTCAGAAACCCACTCTCTGAGCAGTGCTGCAAAGTACCCTGAGGTGCAGGTGAAATATCAGTATCTGGGTGGGAGCAGAGGCACAGCCAGGTGGAGGGCAGTGCCAGGGCTGGACCATCTCGTCCTCTCCAGCCCCCCCAATTCACCGTATCCCCTTCTGTCCCCCCTACTCTCAAATTGAGGTGGGTGGGATGGACCCTAACAGTGGCTCCTCTGGTTCACTGCTGCCTCGTTCTCCATCCTGTTGATTTATTCCTTTGAGAGTAGCTTCTGCTTGCTGGGACTGTTCACTATTACTGCCCGAGAGTTTGGGGCAGTGGAGAACCCTCTGTATCGTCCGTCTCCAGGGCTGCCAGTGGTACTCCCTGGGCTTGTTTTTCAGAAGACAGTTGGTGTCACAACTTTCTGGACTTGGAACTTGGTACTTGGCTCCCTCTGCCCCTCGTTCTTTAAGATGGCACTCTCTGGTGATAAAAACCCACTAAAGCCTGCGTGAGCATTGCCTTTGTTATTTATGACTCTCTCCTAAATAATATTCTGAGATACGGCTGCCCTTCGTGCCACTGCTTAGCCTTCGGTCTCTCCCTTGGAGCTGCTGGGAAGCTACTTTTTGCCTCTTGTCTCCTAAGCCCAACTTCAGCACAGGCTATAAAATGATGATTTGATGGGAGGAGTGCAGGTGACAGGAAACCAGGGTACCTGGGGCTTGGTTTAAAGATGTGGGAGGCAGCTGTAGCCGTGAGGAACAGATTGATGTTAATGGTTTTATCAAATGAGGAGAGCCTGGCCGCTCCGTTAGCGAGGCTAAACGTCGGGGCTCTGCTGCGTTAGGCACGGTACAGATCAGATGCAGAATTGCCCCCGTTTCTAAAGAGCTGGCCTTGTGAGATGACAGATCTATGAACTGATTTATGCTCAACTGATAACAGAGCCAGTGAGACCCCATGGGTGAGAGCACAGGCACCGAAGAGCAGCACTGCTCCTGGATACACCCCAGGGCTGCTCTCTGCCCCACGGGCTGTCGTAGGGTACGAAGCAGCAGATTATTTCATCAGCTAAACGTGTGAAGGTGGCTTCAGGTCAGCCCTTGGCGCTGTGGATCCCGTTGGCTTCACGGAGCCCGGCGCTGCGGGAGGGAACCTCTCATGTATTTCACATGAAGCTCATCTCGTGTTCGGAAACCTGCTGGAGAGGTGGGGGAGCTGTCAAAGCCTGGCTGCTGATTCGGGTTCAGAATCCTGCAGATGGTTCGGAGGAGGTGAGCCCTGCTTCTCCGAAATGCTGACGACTCCTCCTGGATCCGTGCTAGGACAGAAGGATGGGCAGGGGGCTGCACATCAGATCTGCAACCCAGGAAAACAGAACAGGGTGGTTTTCTGAAGATGGCTGAATTAATCAAATCAATAGTTTTTAGCACTTAATACCTGAAGTGGTTTGAGTGTTGGCTATAAAAGCCTGTGTAAACATAATAGATAAATAGTTGGTAATTGACAGCTCGTTCTGGGAAAATACATCTCCTGTAAGTTGTGTGTTGTTTGTATACATAATCAGAATTTATGTCTTTATGGAGCGTTGACCTATTAATGAGCTGTAACGATGCTGCACTGAGTGCTGGGTGTCTCTCACAGCACCATCTGCTTGGATGGAGGCAAACGCTGGCTGGCCAGAGAGCTGTTTGGTGATGGATCCGAAAACACTGCAGGAGGCAGAGCTTTGTAATGGTCAGAGCTAATGGCAGATTAATTCCAAGCTGCACATTTTGTACGTACACTTGTCACTAATCATCCCGACATCATGGTCCCAGAACTGCTGGAGCTGGTGTCTGAGTTGAGCTTGAGCCTTTAAACCGAGGCTGGGCAAAGTTAGAAAATACAGTCCAGGAGGGAACCCTCCTGTGCCCAAGGGCTGGCAGACATCAAGTGGTTTTCTTTTCTTTTTTTTCTTTAGTCTTTCTGATCCTGAGATCTCCTGTTGTGATTCCATACTGGTCCTGAGGTACCATGCTCTAGGAAGCAAGTGTTGCCGTGTCTGTCGGGGCATGGCCAGGGTGATTTAGGGCAGGCGGTTATTTGTACGTGTGCCTGGGCTGAACCGAGAGGTGCCACCACCAGAACCACAGCCAGGCTGTAGGAACAGGTACTGCTGAAACGAGAGGTGTGTCTGGGCACATGGTGATGTTAGAGCTTTCTCCCTTCTCTTTCCTACTCTCAGTCCCCGGCTTATCTTGCCAGAAGAGCATTTAAGCCATGTTTTAAGCTTAGCCGTATACTTAGAGGGAGATTTTCAAAGTCATGATTGGAAGCTAAGCAGCCCGTTAGCTGCGATGGATTTGAGTAGAGCTTGGAAATCTCCCTGATCCCTGGGATTTAACCACGTGCTTGAAGCTCAAGTGCATGCTGAGGCTCTGCTCCCATTTAGCTCCTTATCCCAGCAGAATGGTTTCCTTAAACCTCATTTCACCCATTGAGCCAGGCTTCCAGATTCCTCCCCATCCCCAGGGGAGTCCTGGCGCTTTCCTGCTGGAAATGTGACAAGGCAAGGTGATGTGACAGCAGCCTTTGCAGCCACCATCCTTGACTGCCTAGAAGGTGTTTGGACTTTTAAAATGTTTATTAAGATTACTAACATAAACCATTTCATCCTTGGTTTAAAACCATACCTACTCCAGCGTTGTGTCTGCTGGCTGATAAATCAGTCTCCTTATCATCAGCTTTTCGTGCATTGCAATGGACTCGGCAAAGATGAAAGCCCTTTATTACCCTCATCTTCAGACTTCTGAACATTCCCACTCAAGGACAATCTCCCAAACCTTATCTGGATGGAGACAGCATTGATTTAGTTTACATTAACCTTTTAAGACCTATCCGATTATGCTGGATACATTTCACTTGATAAGGGTTTAACTCAAGTTTAGTCTCTGTCGTTCTTCCGTGCAGCCGAGTCCTGTAATGTCGTATTAATCACCATCAGGCAATCTGCTTCCGAACTTACAGCGGTGAAGTGTTTTTAATCACAATTTCAGTTCTAAAATTACTGACCAATCTTCCCAGCCACCTCACTCATTTGACATCGATTGTTCTGAGGAACATTTAACTTTCTAACAAAAAGTCTTTGTGCTCCATGTTTCAAGGCTAACTTAAGGCAGCTTAACGACATAATTCTCAGCCCATCCTACTTATAATGTCCTGTACAACCCCATTCTCTTTCCTGTCTCACCTAGTTGTCATTTTATCAATGTTCAAGTCTTTGCTTTCTGTTTGCAGACTTGGGAAAAATTTTATAAGGTGAAGTCTTGTGGCAGGTAGCTGATTTCTTTGCACAAAACCTGACCTGGGCGTGCAGATGGACAAAGCAAGCCAGGGGTATTTTATACCCACATGCCCAGTATATGGTATGGAACCTCAGATAGGGCTTCTGCAGCTTTCCAGCCCTGCTGAGGCCATTTCACAAGTGCAATGGTAATTAGAAGCTCTTTGTGACCTGCAAGAAGGAGCAACAAGCAAATAATGGTCCCAGCCCAGCTGCAGGATCGTGCGGATGGCCACCGTGCCAACCCTCCCGTGCAGGGTGCTGGCTTGTGGAGGGGAGCATCCTCACCAGGGTCTGTGAGAGGAGCTGCTTTGCAAGGAAAATAGAATCAGAGAATCCTTAAGGTAGGAAAAGACCTCAAGGATCATCAAGTCAACCCAACACCACCTCAATAGTTGCCGTTTAGTACCAAACCTGAGGTTTCTGCCCAGCTGGAGTACTGGTGGTGTTGTGCCTGTTTACCGTGGATGGCCCGACCTGGGGATCCGCTCTGTGCGGTGACGATGGGCAGCAGTAGCTGTGGCAGGGTGTTAATAAGGCAGGAGACCTCTGGCACAGAGCTCGAGGGTAGGTCCAGTACTTGTTAAAACAACATCTTTAACACACGGTTTGGTTAACCCCGTGCAGCGTTGTCCACTCCTGCTGCTGCTCCTCTCCTTGACTTCATAAACCCCCTCAGGAGAGACGTGGCCTTAGCGAGGCCATCAAACTCCAGGGAGTGACACTGCGTGACATCTGGTGACATGTCTATTCCAAGGCTTCTGGAAGGATGCTCGCATCACCTGGGAGAGGAAATGCTTTTCGTACCCCTGGGGTCTAATTACAGCAGCTCAGCTGGAAGTAGTGGGTTTTGAGCCACGCTGTTCTGTCCTTTTCAGTATTTTGCCATTTGATGGATTGCCTGTTCTGCTCCTTTTACACAGATTAGTGAGGCTGTAAGCGGGGAGAAAACAGAAGAGGCAGCCCCATAAAAACAACCAAATTCTGATGAGATCAAAGTAGCACAGCCCAGGAAGATGACTATAACTCACTGACTGCAGGTGATGCTAAAGGTGTGGAGGGCTTGTTCTCCGGGAGGTTGTAATAAGAATAGTAAATGGCACAGAACTGATCTTGGCTCAAGATAAAATATTTTCCATGACTCTGGAAAAAAACAAAGGGGGTGGGTTGAGAGGCTGAATGGGACATAAATAAACATGAGAAACAGATGAAATAATTTTCCCTCAAATAATCTAACTTTTTATAGGCAGCTGCTTTTAATAGGAATTTGCTGTAATTCCTGAGGGTCTTTGAGGGGTGGGAGGGGAAGCAAGGTTTCAACCTGCGGTGGTAGATAATGCACTGGGATACGCTGTGTGGCTCTGATGGGAGATGGTAAAGCACTGCTGAGACCTTTCCTCCCCGCAAGGCAAGTAGCTTTTCCTCCTCAGAAGACAAGTGTTTTGTCTGTTCTGAGGAGCAGTCCCTGGATGTGGACCTTGGAGCTCTGTCCTCCAGCTGTGCCCCAGGTACTGGGAGCTGCTGAAACCACCGCAGGGAGTTCATTGTCAGTTAACCCCCTTGGGTGCAGAGGGGAGATGGAGATGAGATATTAGGAGGAAGTTTTTTCCTGTGCGGGGGGTGAGGCACTGGGACAGGCTGCCCAGAGAAGCTGTGGATGCCCCATCCCTGGAGGGGTTCAAGGCCAGGCTGGATGAGGCTTTGGGCAACCTGGGCTAGTGGGAGGTGTCCCTGCCCATGGCAGGGGGTGGCACTGGGTGGGCTTTAAGGTCCCTTCCCACCCAAACCCTTCTGGGATTCCATGATTCTGGTCAATACTTGATGACATCTTTAGTGTCATGGTAGATCCCTAGGGGGCAAGAGATCTGTTCCAGACCTCAGCTGGCACTTTTCACACAGGTCTGGCACCATTTCGGGACCAGAACAGAGATGACATCTTGCTGACAGCGCTCCCATTGCAGGCAGACAGGTGGGTTTGTGCCTCGTGTTTCTAAATCCTGCCTGTGAAGACTTCTGGGCTTTTCCCAGAACTTGGGGGAGGAGAGGACACCTAGGATGGAACAGTTTCTCAGTTTACAAAAGTTTTGCAACTTCTAGCCATTGGGGTCTCCTGGGGCAGCTTTGGGGTAAGCTGTCTGTCCTGGTAAGGGTCAGTGGAGCAGACTGGGTGCTGCTCCTGGTGTCAGTGCAAAGCCAAACAGCTGAGCTGCGGACATGGCAGGAGCCTGGAGTAGAGCAGGAGCCAGCTGGGCATCTCCCAGTGCCATGGAAACACTCGGGTAACCTGTTCTGTGAGCTGAGACCAGTGACTCTTAGCTGCAGAAAATAACTTCTCGAACAGCTTGAACTAGTTTGAGGAGGGAATGTTTCACCACAGCCTGCTGAAAACAGGCACTGGTCTGTAATACAGAGATTAGGAATTGTTAAAATATTCCCAGCAGTCCAGCCTGTACTCGGTCTTTTTCCAGCTGCAATTATTGCTGAGACTTCAACTATTTACCTCTGCAGACTGGCCCTTCTGCCTCAAAAACTTTGTGCAAGGGCAAATTAAAACCCTCGTATCTAAAATTTCAATAAAGTAAGAGAAAAAGAACAGGAATGTACTAATCCTTGACTGCTAAATTTATGAACTTGCCAGTATTAACCTTTTGTTTTATTGCCTTTATGGCCATCCTATAAAATATAGCCACAGTAAAATACCTGCGTATTTGAACTCTGCTGCCTGGGATGGTTTGATTCCTGAAGATGAAGAGTCCTTCCTCCGGCTGTGAGATACCCCAGGGGAGCTGGGGCTGATGACAGTGGTTTCTCTGTGTTCAGACATACCTCCAGCTGGTATAAATGAGAAGGGTGATGACAGACTTCTCTGACTCCAGCTTGTTGCTTCTCCTGGTCCGTGAGGGCTCAGCTGGGCTCTGTGTGGCTGGGGGACGCTCTGTGCTGTCTGCTGGGTGCTGATGGAGCCGGGGGTGAGTGGTGTAAAGGCTGATGAGTGGTGTAAAGGCTGCGAGGGGAACTGCTGAGAACTGAAGGGGACAAGGAGGGAAGAGGACTTGTAATCCATGCAGTTTGGCAAGGTCTCGGTGTGTTTCTGTGCTGACATAAGCCAGAGAGAGATGTAGGAAAAAATAAATCATGGAACTGTCTGTGGTTGGATTTTCTGAGCTGTGGGTTGTCTGTGGCATGTCCGGAGAGGGCTCAGGTCGGCAAGAGCTCTGTGTTGGCTGGGGGATCCCATCAGCCAGGTAATGTGGAGCTGAATGTCAATACAAGTGTTCTCGAGTTCCTCACGCTGGCAAGTGGCAGATTGGGGTTTCAGGTCTCGGGTGTGTGTCGCTGTTTACAGCCAGCGCTGTGATAGTGCTGAGAAGCTGCGTCACAGCCAAGGATGTCCTTGTCCCCGGAGCCCTGTCTCTTGATCAGTGCAAATCACTCCTTGAACTCAAGACACCAAATCTGGCAAAATCTCAGCTTGCTTAAACAAATTCTGCTGCTTTTTGCCCCAGCCAGCTAAGCGGTGCTCTCCAGAGCTCCTGCTCCTGAGATGAAATTGTGGCTCTGGATGCGAGCTGGAAAACCCCCGAGGTGACAGCAGCCTGCACAGGGTTTGTCCACATTGCCACCAGTTTCCAGTAAAGCTCTGGGGACTGCTGTGGGATACCCCAACTGAATTGGAAGCCCACTGGGAAAAGTGTGGTTTTCCTTTAAGCTAAAGAGCTGAGTGTTAATTGAGCCTTTTAGTAAAAAAAAAACAAAA